>JAQFZP010000721.1:0-28226 GCA_034695745.1 Geophilus truncorum | reverse complement strand
TATGTAATATCAAACAACATTTTGTAACTTTACTTGCAATGCAAACAATGGTAAATAAAAAAATTTTTATGTACCCCTGACTTTTTATTTGCCCCCCCTGCTTCAAAGTTCTGGATTCAACACTGAAAACATGCATACCGGTATAACAAATCCTTTCAAAATCCCCCTTTATAGCATTTTATTAAACTTGTTTCTAAAAATAATGTTTTCTAGCAGTAAAAATACTTTATCCCTATTTTGCGCAAAGTAATACAGTCGAACCCCAGTGTAACAAACTCTGATTTATCAAAAACCCCGTTCTAACGGAATTTTCTTTTTTCTTGGCAGAAGGTTTACAGCTTATAATACCGGTACCTTACGTTCGCTTGTAGCGTGCACCCCGATGTATCGTCAATTTTTGGCCAATCCGAAAAATGTTGCTACATCGGGGTTCGACTGTAGTGTTAATTTTTTGTATTGTAAGCCATAAAACTAAAAATATTAATGTTTCAGGTTTTGTGCTCCAATTGATTGAGAATGCCACCAAAAAATGTGACACAAAATTCAATGTAAGTGACAAGAAAGTATCAAACTGTAGAAGCAAAGCAAAGGATCCTAAGAATTCTGAAGACCGAATTAGAGCCTGCATGTAAGAATGAATTCTCATTAACTACAATGTATGCAATCTGCACAGTGACTTACCATATGTAGATTAAAGCCGTCTGGTTGTTAATTAACTACAATAAACTGAAGTGACTTTGCCCAATTTATAACTAAAAGTTTAAATAACTTTTTAGTAATTTGCTGTTTTTCAAATATTTTTGATTTAAATTATGGGTATTTTGTCTTTAACAAGACTTTATTTAAAAATTTTAAGTTTTTATTTAAAAAAAATGTATGATGTGCAAATTCACCTCAAATTGTAAGTGCTTTTTCCCATCCAAATTTTATTCAATCAATCTCAAAAATCGATAAATTAATTATTTACTACTGTGGGTTTTATTCAAATTTAATCTGTTTTAAGTTTTATAAACAGAAAAACAAGTTAATTATGACATTACTTTTAAAGATTTTACAGATTCACACGAGAATCTGTTTTGATAATCAAAAGAATCCAGGAAAAAGTCGATTATAGAGAATCCGATTCTCGAGAAATGACAATTTTTGCGTCACTTCCGGTTTCGAAAATCAAATAAAACAGAATAATCAGCCAAACTTTGAACGCACTTAATCTCTTTACATATAAGAGATCCTAAATAAGTTCTCTATTCATAACTAAGAGAATTTTTTTTTCTAATTATTTGTTTCTGTTTCCCCAGTAAAGGTTTTGAGTCTATGAAATTTGTGTATTTATAAGTAATTTATTCTACAAGCCATATTAAATAAAAAAAATCTAAACTTACTCAAATCACTAGTAGAACGATGCACTTATTTAAAAGGCAAAAATAAATTGTTATATTTGCATATAAAGGCTACGGTATTTTAGATTGTTAACACAATTTTACTATTTTTGGGTCATTTATATTAAATATTTTAATCATACAATATTTGTTTTCTTAGAGCATTGTCACACGAAATTGTACCAAAATGCATTAGAGACGCGTTTCCTGATTTGTGCGATATAATTGACTTGCCAGAGGCATACACACTGTGGTCAGACACTTACGAGTGTTATAATAAAGATATTGAGAAAGAAATGGATCAGTATGTGATTGAAAATCCAACCATTATAAAATTCTGAATGTATCAAATCTGAAGAAAATAAAGTTAACGAAGTTACAGTTTCAATTTCGTGGCTAAAAAGTTAATTTTTCTCTTATTTTTGATTATTCCAACCAAACTATATTTAAATTTAAAAATAAAAAATGTATTCAATCAACACATTTTATTCTTTTGCTACATACAAACTACAGCAGTTTTTTAATTGTCATTATTACTTCTCGCATGAAGTGGCACACGATCACGAAGCCAATCCATAACGAAAGCAGTACCTCTAGCCAGAATATTAGGCCTTGGTTGTCTGAATAGATTTCCAGATAACTGGAGCCTTCTGCAAAAAAGACTTTGGTTTGTTCAAATAATTAAAAAAATTATTCTACTTCTATTTACACCTTAGATTAAGTACTGTAATTAAACACCCCCAGCTATATCAGTTGCAGAATAATACTGGCTAAGAGTGACATCCATCAAGTGCTCAGGGCAAGAAAGGGAGTTTCCATGGAAACAATAGTTTTACTCATAAGATTATTATTTTAACATTTTTCCTAAACTTCGAAACGGTTTTTTTAACTCATCATAATTAGAGCCTGGATAAGTGCAGATAAATGCATAAAAAAATGTTATACAGTCAACTCTCTTATGTCCGGCCATAGTAATATCCAGCCACCTCTTTTATCCGGCCACCTCCTACAGTATAAGCGGCCATTGGCCACTGGCCGGTGGCCGCAAAGTAGAAAAAACTTTCTTATATCCGGACAAACTGTTAACGCGGGCGTCATTTTTACAATTGCTGATATGACGTCATTCTAGCTTCTTGTTTACTCATTTACTCGTTTATAGATAGATGCCGCAGGTTACAAAACAAGACATGCGCAGTCTTGTTTTTCAATCTGCACCATCTTTAAACGAGCAAACGAGAAGCTTGAATGACGTCATATCAGCAATTGTGAAAATGGCGCCCGTCGTAATGACACGGAAATGACACGAAAAACGCTTCTTTTATCACACATAAATGATAAAATTAAGTGAAATTAAGTAAGCTAAATATACAACTAAAATATACAGTATATATTTATAAAAACTCTCTCATAACCGGCCATTATTATCCAATGACTGAATGGCCGGATATAAGAGAGTCACTCTTGTATCCGGCCACTCCTATATCCGGCCACTTTTGCCGAACCCCGCCTATGTCCGCGGATATAAGAGAGTTGACTGTATGACATAAAACAGGGTATTTTGTCTAAAAATGCATAAATCGCCATTTTGATCAAAAAATGCATAAAATGTTACAATTTCTAATTCGGTAAATTTAATTAAGAAATTGGAAAAGGAAATGGCCACAGTTTCACCAACAAGAAGACCAATGGCTAAAAAGTTTTTTTTTTTTTTATGTTTCTGGAAAATAAAAGGGTTTTCTACGTTAAAATTAATTGTAGATGCTCTAAATAGCGATAAAACTGACGAATCATGAACAAGTTTATTCTAATACCAAAATTACTAATTTTAAATATGCTCCAGTTACGAGTTGTGATGTCGGAAGAATATATTTCTCGAATTAAATGTATTTTACTACTGATAAACGACATTCTGCCTTTGGAACACTTATAACAAGTTTTAATTTGCTATTGCTTATTTTGAACATTAAACTAACCTTAGTTTCACCATATAACCCAATTTATATGGAATAGATTTAATGGAATTATTGCTGACATCCAAAACCTGAAGTTCCGATATCTGAAGCAATCCATCGGCATTAAGTTCAGAAATCGAATTGCTGCCTGCAAACAGTATTTCCAACCACGGCATTTCGTAAAGTATCTCAGGAATTTGGTAAAACCTTTAAAAAAAATAAAAATTATTATCATGCAATTTCAACTTTTAATAACAATAACAACAAATTACTTGTTCTTGCTAATATTAAGCCTCTGTAAACGTCTCAACAAACCCATTTCACTGGGCAAGTTGTAGAGTTGATTGTCTTGGACATCCAACACTCGCAAATGCATGGCGTATCCAATAAAAGACGGCAACTTAGGAAGCAAATTGTTGCCGAGTTCAATTTCACTCACAAGATGTAGAAAATCTTTAATGCTTTAGTAAAAGTAACAAATTAAGAATAATTCTCATTAAGTCTTGTCTTTTACCGTTGAGGGACTTCGGTAAGTCGGTTACCACACAGCCTTATTGTGTGAATTCTACAAGGCAATGCGCATGAAAATATCTCTTCAGGAATTTCTTTGGCATTTCGACGACTAATCAAAGAAAAGAAAGTTTTCTTATTTATTATTAAATTATGTCAATCTAAGCATGGGACATAGAATATCTAGAATATCTAAAATATTTGCATAACATAGCAAAAAGTGTTTTTCCAAAAACTATTTCTTTAAACCAAGATGTTCCTGAAGATGGATACACATCTGGTACGGTAGTTAAAATGTTGAACACTAAGAATGTTCAATCTCGAGGACGATAAGTCACTTTTTTTACTTTTCAGACCAGAAAGTAACTTTGTTGCATCATTTTTATGAAAAGTGACTTTTCAGAAAAGAGAAATAATTTTTTTTTTTGTCTTTTCAAGTTGCCTTAATAAAAAAAAAAAAAGTCATAAGTTAAGGGATTATTCAAACAAAAGTCACTTATTCCTAAAAGTATCTTTTTGAAAAAGAAGTTAAAAGTGACTTTTCTAAGATTGAATGCACCTAATAACAATTCAATTTTCTCATCTGACAAAGCTCGAAGCCCACACAAAGTTGTCCGTACTTAAAATTTGCCCATCCAAATAATGACGTTTTTGTGCTCAAAGGGGTTAGAGAGTGTACAATTCATAATGGATGATTTAAACAAAGTACGGTCTTAAAATTAACTATTTTGGCATGATGCAATTTATAGATGCTCCCTAAGTTATTGGCTGCAAGTGAAATTACCAGTAACTTAGTGTTTTGTTATATTGTAGCATAGTCTTATCTTCAAGTGTTAGTGAAGTACACAAGTGGATTTCTCTGGTGACGGTCTCATATTCTGAATAAAGTTGTTGCACCGGTTCTGGATGTGGTTTGGCAACGATTAAGGTTGAGGTTGAGGTTGATTTCCGCGAATCTAACCGATTATGAAGATATTCTAGAATTTCCTCCGTTCCACGTTGCTGTACATTAAAATACATCATTTCATCTATTTTGCATAATACTTGAAAATTATTACCAAAATTATTTTTTTTTTAATGTGATCTAATGGATTGCCATCCAATGACAGAGCCTTTAAACTAACCATAAGGCCTAAAGTATCTGGAAGACTAACAACAGCTGTCAGTTACATTAATTTCCATAAAACTATTGTAATTATTACTCTTCCAAATAGTTTGATGTTAAATCTAGACGAGCAAGACACGATAACGAAGATATTTCATCTGGTAAAGTTGTAAGCTTGTTTTCTCTTAGTTCCAATACCCTTAAGCTACTAAGAAAAATTAGTTTCTCTTTAGGGATATCAGATAAACAGTTGCCTCCTAGATGGAGTTCCTGGATGTTAAAAATAAAATTTCACCAACTTTTTTGATTATTCTAAATGTGTTTACCGTACCTTTAAGTTGCCACACAACGAAAGCAAAGGAAAATCTTTAAGTTGATTTCGCCGAACCGATAGTTGTTCTAGATTTCTAAGTTCTCCCACTTTATGAGGGAGCAATGTTAAGTAGTTGTGAGTTAAATCTAAAATCTGCAAAGCTGAAACAATTCAACATTAAAAAAACATTAACTTTTAAAGGTCAAGTGAACTGAACTGGTTTATTATTAAATGTGAATCTACATAACATAAACTGTAATTAATCACCGCCAAATAGTGTTTAGACTCGTTAAATTTTGTTAAAAAAAAAAAAAAAAAAAAATCACAAACAGTGAATATCAAAAGAAAAATGTATTCTGAAAATTCTGAGTTTGTAACGCACGGAAACTCTGCTCGAGAGAATTTCTGGACTAAATCCCGGATCAGTGCTGAAAAACAACAAAAGCATTGCGGGCAATTCCCGCTTCAGGGGCAGCAAACTTTGTGACGTCATAAATCGCGACAACTCCCACAATCCATATTTTTCTTTTGACATTCACTTTTCACGATCGGTTTTTACAAATTTTAACGTGTTTGAAAATCGTTTGGCGACGATTAATTATTGTTTGTGATAAGTAGATTCATATTTAATAATAAACCAGTTCAGTTCACTTGACCTTTAACAAAATAATATATCTTACATTCCAGTCGACCAATTTCTTCAGGTAAAGTTGTAAACCTGTTCTCAGAAAGATTGCAATGAACTAGTCGTCGCAAGAAGCTGAATTCTGGAGGGATTTCTTCCAAGTAATTTTGAGAAACATCCTTAAAAACATAAAATTAATTAATTAATAATTTAAACCTGATAAATCTTTTGATTATACCAATAATTCCAATAGATGCAACTGTGAAATTTCTGGATCCAACCTACAAAGCTTGTTGTCTTGCAAGAAAAGATTTCTTAGATTCCTCAATTCAAAGACCTCAGTATTCAGTTCAGTCAAATGATTATGACTAAAAAATATACATATAAAACAATATTAAAATTAGAAAAAAAAAATTATTTTTAAATCCAAATACCTCAATACTAATCTACTCAAATTCTGCAACAATCCAATTTCATGTGGCAAAATAGTCAACTTATTATCCTGAAACTAAAAACCAAATATCAAAAAGCAACTCTTTAATCAACCCTAAAATCAAAACCTACATCCAAAACCTGAAGATTAACCAAAGAACAGATAATTACAGGAATACAAGTAAAATCATTCGAAGACATATTCAAGCGAACAATATTCAAATACTCTGTTCTTTCTTTGGTAAAGTCACTGTTGGTAAATTTCAATTCAAGTTGCTTATAACGCTCAGTAGATGCTTCATCCATGTCACTGTCATAATCATAATCATAATTTTCTAGAGATGAGGGAAATAATTCCAATAATTCGTCAGGCACTAAAAAAAATTTTAAAATTTTAAAAAATTATAAAATGAAATTATCATAAAATCCATGTTAAATAATACCGGTACTAACTTTTTTTCAGAGAGAAATTAGCTAAATTCATGACTCCAGTTTTTAGGCCGCTTCGAATAATCTGCGGAAGATCCAGATGTTTCATTTCATTGCACATAATAATGGGAACATCCATCATTCCTGCAAACATTGTTTGTATTTTTACTCAAAATAATTTTAAACTGAGTTTGTGATGAAGTGGAATTGGAGTTGGGCTTTTGAGTCCGATTCTCCAGCCATTGCTCTTTCTCAAATGCCACGTTCAAGGTTGAATTGTTGATTAAACGTGTGCAGATGTTTTGTTGCGATTTCCCAATGGTTGTGGGAATTACCATAAAAAAATGGATCAATGATGATTTTTTCTATTTCCTCTTGTTTTGTTATGTATATTTTATATCGTTTGAATTGTGTTTTTGATTACTATTATGAAATAACGAAATGATTGAGTAATAAATAAAAGTATAAATATTGAAGAATTTCGATCAAAAACATTGTTTTATTTTTAAGTGTTATTTCTGAAAGTGCATTGCTTTCACTTGTGTTTAACAATAACATTGAAATTAAATTCAAGCTGCATGAATATAATTATTTTTAAAAATAATTATTTTTTTTAAATTAAATATATAAATTTATAAATAAGTAGAGGCACATAGGTTCAAGAAATTTTACATTTTGTAATTATTTTAAATGATACAGTAAGTATTATAGCATAATTATAAGTATATAGTATAGTATAATACATTAATAATAATATATTATTATAATAAGACTTTTAGTAAATTTTTGTTTGGGCATTGCAATAATTTTATGTCTTGAGAGGTTTTATAATAGTTATTGAGTTTATCATTTGCTGCCATAAGAAATATTAATAGATAACAAATGTTTTCTGTTAGTTTTAACTTTTTAATAAATTTTTTAAAGTTCAGAATGAGAGATTTTTAGAGCAATTTTTTTTAATATTAAAAATTACTAACTGACAGTTTTTAAAATTTTAATTATAAACATCAATTTTCTTTATGTAATTCTGAAACTTTTCAGGCAGTTTAGAAATCTTTGAGAAATTGCTAAAAAAAAGATTTGTACTATGATACTGTACTTTTGTACTTTAAGTACCGTAGTTTATTTAAGGAAAAGTTAATATTTAATTCCGAGAATTTTCTAAGATGTATCATACATTCTGCAAATACATGACTTGATGAAGCAGAATGTATAAGAGTTTTAAAGAAAAATTTTAAATTATTTCCCTTCAAATCAAGTTTTATAAGTAAATTCAAACATTAGCATTCAAACTTCGTAAAAGTTTGAGAAGTAAATTCAAACACTGTCCGGCCAGACACCGATAAAAGTTTTAGTAGTGAATTCAAACACTTTTTGTACCAGGCATATTGGTATTCTTCAGGAATAATCAAAATATATTTGTTAAATGTAAATAGACTTTCAAATAGCTTTTAATTAAGAATTGTTGTAACAGAATCGGAATTAGAAATGACAAACAACTATGACGCCATAATTGATGATAAAGACTTTTAACTTTTTTGAGTTTTTATATTAAACAAGTAGAATGTTGTAGAATGCAGTAATGTTATGATACCGTTTCGAACAATTCAGTATTTTTGGAGAGAAAAGAGTCGTAAAAAGTATTTTTTAGGAAAAACCTAGTAAACTTAGGTAGGAAATAATAAATCCTAATATTTAGTAACAGAAGATAATATGATATTTGCATACTACAAAAGTTCTTCCAACTGATGCAAGTTTAGTTTAAGTACAACATTATTTGTTTTGTTTCCTGTCCAGCTGAGTAAAAGACAAAGATATATTTTTGTACACAATGTTTGCTGCCCACTTTAAGATATTTAAAGTTTGTACTAATTTGTGGCAGGTGAAAAACTATTGCAATGCCCAAACCATTTTTTATAACCACTGTACATTAATATATTTCTTCAAACAGAAGCCACCATTTATATTAAAATAGATTCAGTAACTTAAATTTTAGCCAAATATCTGCAATTCACATTTAAATTTCAGATTTTATTTGAAGGAGTTACTAAGTGGAAAATGACTTCAAATTGAAGAAATACTCTAACTGTAATAAATATTAAAAATCAAAAATACTATTCTTATATCTTATGCTTATTGCATTTAGCAGTCAGTAAGGTACAATGAAGTATCATACACTAAAACTAGAAATATAAAAATTAAAGTTTAACATAACTGTAATAAATTAAAGGTAAATATAACTTTCTCTCAGAGCATCAATCCAATGATTACTCTGAAAATATGTCACAAGAAATGAGTAAAATTACAAAATTTACACAGTGATTAAACACCAATTTTTGAAATTGAATTACAACTTTCTACAGATAAAAGTTATCCCAAAATTCTTAAATCTCCTTATAGGAATCAGAGACACTGATTTCAGTTATGAAAATACATTAATAAATAATTAGAAATCTGACTAGAAAATTGACATTCAAATCACTCTTCACATCATCATAGCAAATTAAATAAAATCAAAATCACAAAAAAGACCAAAAATATTACACCATCCAAGCTTAACTTAAGCTGCACATGATCATTTCTTGAGATAAATATGAGATGCTTTAAGTTGGGATTTTGTCTCTAAGATAGCTCAATGTGGCTTCAGTTCCCTTTTGCAAAATTGTCAAGCGTGGTAGCCTGAAGCTGTTGCCTTCAAGGTACAAAGTTCTAAACAAATTTCAAAATAAGCAAAATCACAGAGAACAAATTTCACATTTCCCTCACCTCAGCTGCACCATGTTCCCCAACTCTGGAGGAACTTTAGAGATATCATTATTATTCAAGTCCAAAACTGCCAACTGTGTCAGTAATGATAAACCATTGGCATCGAGGACCTTTATTTGGTTGTCAGCGGCCATGAGAATTTCCAACTTTGACATTGTGTATAAACAAGATGGGAGTTCTTTAAACCTGAAATACCAATTTGTGGTATTTGTTAGGCCTGTGCGATATTGCGATATATCGTTTATATCGCACGAATATTTCATATCGTAGTTGCGATTTTAATATTAAATAAACGATATATCGGAAATATCGCTTATTCACGGTATATCGAAAATATTGAATAAAATCAGAAGTAAATAAATCCTGAGTTTATTTATTACTTCTGGCTATTATTATTATTAGATAAAGTTGTTTTTCGTAAATTCTAATCCTGCCTCAAGCCAGAGTGTTTGCTAGTCCGATTTGGAACCATTTTTCCGAGAAAACAACGAAAAATAATTACAATATCGAATTATTATTCGAATATCGCGATATGTCGCAACTTTTGAAATTTTTAAACGATATGAATATAAACGATATATCGCATGAAGTTGAATATGAGGCGAATATCGTATTCATATTCACATAAGATCAATATTGCACAGGCCTAGTATTTGTAGTTCAGGATTGAGTGATATAATTAAAAAGAAGCTTTACTACAAAATAAATAGCAAAAGCAATATCATTTACCACGAGTAAAGAATTTTGCTCAAAATAAATGCTTCATTGAGTATGAATAAAGAAATGCTTTTATTACTGAGTGAATACTTTTACTTTTGAAGCCTTTGCCTCCATGTTTAAAGGCTTTAATTACACATTTGAAGATTTTACTTCCACATTTAAAATGTTTTACTTTTGCTTCAAAGTGTGTTTATTTTATACCAAAAAGTTAAAATTAAACAAGTAGCAAAAGCAATTACTCTAAACAACTTTTTATTCATTAAAAATAGAGATTGACTCCTAAAAGTGGAAGTTGGGAGTAAAGCTTCTATTTAATCATTCCATTCATTGTCTCAATGAATAAGTCAATGATTGATGTCTAAGTACACACCAAAACAACGTCGACTTACTTATTATTTGAGATGCAAATTTCTCGAAGAAGTTCGAGTTGAGAAAATTCAGATGGCAGCGATTCTAGATGATTTGAGCGAAGATCGAGAAATAATAGCCGGCTGGCCGATGATAAAAATGATGGCAGGTTTGATAATTGGTTGTACCCCAAGTCCAGTTCCCGTAATCGGTGAAATGTTTTCGATAAACTTTAAAATATTTTATTTTTGTAATTCAATAAATTTGATTAAATTTCACTCATAATTACCTCTCTGGCAGTTCCCGCAACTGATTTTTACTCAGAACAATGTTTGTCACTTCACATTGAGCAGCAGTTTCAAAGACACTGTCTGGAATCTCCATCAGTTGTTTATTGCTGAAACTCAGCAGTCTGCTTTGTCTTATGGTAAAATGATCCAATTGGAATTCTTGTTGTTCAGCTATGTATTCACCACTCAATGGTCTTCTGGTTGCTTTGGCAAATGCAACTGCTTCTGAGTCTTCGTCGAACCGGCTTCGAAGGAACTTGAGAATCTGAGAAGTGCCTCTCTGCAAAACAATAAATTTCTTGCTACCTAAAGAAAACTTAACTTAAATCTTTGAATTTTTGTAAATAATTTATGAAATTAGATAAATTGGTCAAATCATTTTCTATTAACTTGACAGTTGAAAAATTTTCGCCAAGTCTAATGTCAAAAACTATACAGAATTGAGGCCAGATACTTCTCTTAATCACATTTACTCTGGTTACGCCCAGGGTTATGTAATGCATCAACAACCGGTCAGTTTCTATATCAAAAGTTATTTGTAAATTTTGTTCATAATTTTCTAAAGTTCAGTTCATTGGCAAGATACATCAAGTAATTTTGAATTTAAGCTGACCCACATAACAGTAAGTTTTCTTTTTTTCCAAAAATTGTAACTAACAAAATGGCTGCCAAAAATGTGTTAAATTGATTTACACTTATCTACATATAAGCAAATACTTAATGAACTTGGCATTGATTCAGACTTAGTGGAAACCCTGCATTTAAAAGACAGTTTGTAATTAAGGGCAAGTTCTAATTGAAAAAATATAATAATGAAATTACTACTATGATATAAAATGTTTTACATCATATAATATTTTTATGCAATTATTATCATATACTCCCTCCGTCTGAAAAAACGCAACTTTCAGTTTTTTTCATGTTGGTAAGTTTGTTCTACGTTATGAGAACTAATTTTGCCAAAATAAAGACGCAGCAAGTAGTGTTTGATATTCTTCAAAAAAAAAAAAAAAGTTTGATTGGCCGCGCCACAGTCTTCACGAACACCAATCGACCCCAGAGTTTCATCTGGCATTAGGGCATAACAGTGGTCAAATTTTAGCCACTCAATGCTTAATATTATGAAATCGTCGCACTAATCCCAAGTTAAAACCAAAATGTTACATTTTTTTTCGGACAGAGGGAGTATCATATTTCATTAAAATGACAAGTGAGACTGATAAAATCACAACCTTTTTGCCACAACTTGTATTTTAGCATTGTTTGTATTATAGCAACAACAATGCTAAAATTAAGCTAAAACACCTTTTTTTAAAAATAGATTAAAATATGATAAAATTCATAAAAAATATCTAAATTTAAATCTAGATTATTCTGATTTCCAAGCAAATAAATAAATCATTCAAACATATAACATCAACTCTACCTGTATCAAATCTCTTCGAATACTCTTGAACGAATTCCCCTCCAATAACAGCGTTGTCAACTGAGGCATAATTCCCAAAACTGAAGGCAAACTAAACAAAAATTACAAAAATTAATTAAAATAAAAAATCATCACCAAGAACACTAAAAATCAACATACTTTGTCAAATGATTATTTGTCAGATCCAATCTCTCTAAGGTTGAAAGCAAGAGGATATCATTGGACACAGCTGCAAACCGGTTATCCCGAAGTTCAAGTATCTTTAAGTTGAGTAGCGGTTCCAACTGTTCCTGAGTTAATGCAGAGATGAAATTGTTGCCACAATATAATTCCTAGAAATGTTTTTGAAAATGTTTTAGCATTTGTTGGTAATTAGTCAAAATTAAGTTAGTGAGTTAATACCTTCAGTTGAGAACAAGACTTTAAGATTGGAAAAACTTTGAGTTGATTATGGCGTAAATAAAGTTGAACCAAATGAATAAGTTCACCAACACCATCAGGAACAGTGGCGAGATTGTTATTTGATAAATCAAGAGTTTGTAAAGCTATTGTATAAATTAAATAGTCATTTAGTTTATGATGTTCAGAAATTGAGTTTTGTAATCACAAATGTACTGCCAAAAAGTAAAGTTTAAAAAAAATATTTTAACAACATTTTTAATACATTTATTTAAATTATTTATGTAATTATAACTGGGGCTTGACCGATTTTGAAATCGGCATCGGAAATCAGTCGATATTTGAAAAAATATTGGGTATCGATTAGAGCTGTGTGATATCGCGATATATCAGTTATATCGCATTCATATTGAAAGAAAAAAAAAACCGGCATATCGCAAATATGAATATCACGAATATTCAAAATATCGTGAATATTATGAATATCGCGATATCGCAAATATCGCGATTTATCGCTTCATATCGAATATGAAGAGAATATTGTATTCATACGGGTACTCACTTTAACTTGATATCGCACAGCCCTAGTATCGATATCAGACAATATTTTAGCTGCCGATTCGGATTTTAATCAAAAATAGTTTTGGTCACTTTTTTGCCTACGTTTGTTCATAAAAATGTATTACAAACGAAACAAAAATAAAACTCATCCAAAAGCAACTTTGAAAACGAGATAAATACACAAGCACAAAAAAAGTTTTGTTTTTTTGATTTGTTTTTGATTTTTTTAAAAAATATCGATTACTGAAATTTAGTTATCGTAACCAGTTTAAAAATTAAATTTGAATACATGAATTTTTTAATTTTTTTTTTTTTTTAAGTTTATGATGATTATTTATCGATTATCGATAGAACAGAGTTTTTATTTGCAATATCGAATATCAGCCGATTTTAGATTTTCATGATATCGGTCAAGCCCGGTTATAAAGTTATTTTATGAAATACAGTCAACGCTCTCAAATCCGGACATACCAATCCCCGGCCAGCCAAAAGTCTCGAACCCTTTCAATGTCCCTTACACTAAATACTCTCCCATACCCGGCCACTTTTCCAAGTCCTGGATTTGAGAGCATTGACTGTATCAGAAAGTTAAAAAAAATATTAACCTCAGACATTTCACCCATATCTGTCCACTATTGATTTTCCAAGAACAAGTTGTAACATATTTTTTCTGTCACTCGCTAAACCATGCATTCATTGCCCATCTGATTAATCACTTGCCTGCCACGAGCACCTGGCAACAATCACACATCCCACAAGCACCCAAAAAAATTACTCTTTCATTTACCTGTCATCATCCCTATTTCATGTGGAACTTCTTCCAATTTATTGAAAGACAAATTCAATTTCCGAACTGGTGACAAAAACCCGATATTGATCGGAAGTTTTCTCAAATCATTATTGGACAGATCCTAGAAAATAAAAATAAATAAAAATTTTAAAATGTTTTCATGTTAAATTAATTCCACTTTACCAATTCTTCCAAGCGATTTAACGACGATATATCGTCACTTATTTCCCTCAACTTGTTATTTTTAGCTTGCAATGTCCGGAGTTCGATTAATTTAAAGACGCCTGATGGGATTGTTTCTAATTTGTTATGACTGAAAATATTTTTGAAAAATAAATTATAAATTTGAATTTTATGATGCTTGAGAGATTATTAATTACCTAATGTCTAGTTTCGTTAACCGTGTAAGGGCAGATATTGATTCCGGTAACTCAGACAACTGGTTGTCATGCAACTAAATTAAAATTAAATTAAAAATTTGATTTACAATATTTCTCAAATTAGAAGCCGCCATTTTTTATCAAGAGTATCAAAAAACCGGTATTTATTTGAAAATACAGTCGAACCCCGTTATAACGAACCCGCTTACAACAAAAACCCGCATATGACGAATACGTTCGAAATCTCTGTCTAAATCAATCGTATACTAATTCGTCTCGATAACGTAAACCCGTTACAACAAATAAATTTTTCGGTCCCATGAGCTTCGTTATACTGTAGTAGGGTTCGACTGTACCGATATTTTCAATTATTTGGCAAAATTGTAATTTTGAAAGAATTTTCTCCAAAATAATCACGTGTAAGTTACGTTTCAGCTTGATCGTCGAGGTATTTGAAATATTTTGTATCTTATATATGAAAATTACTTTAAATAAATGAAATTTATGGCCAATTATTAAGTCTAGCCGAACATCTAGAACGTCTCAAATTTAATAAAATTTAAACAGACCTAACTGATTCGCCTGTTAATATCGCTGCAAAATAAAAAATCAAGCTGAAAACGTAATTATTACACAACACATTTGGTCAAATTGTGTTAAAATTGCAGCGATTAAAATTTTTATCAAAACCAGTTTTTATAAATTACAGTAACATAAAAATCGATAAATAATACAATACGGAATTCCCACCAATAAATCTGCAAATAATTACATCAAGAGCTTGCAGTGCTTCCAAATTCCTAATCTCATGAGAAATCTTCGAAATCTGATTATTGGCCAGGCTTAATTTACTCAAATCGACCTGATCCCACCATTTATCATCCGTTTCATCCATTGAATATGACAATGTCTTCACTTCCTGCGTGGACAAAGTGTTTATGTTCCACACTTGATCTGGAACTACATTTATAAAGAAAACCAAAATACAATTTTAAAACACATTTACACTCTTACGGAACATTGATATTTAACTACGTTACCAACTATCCATCCTAGGTTATTCAAGCTCAGATTACCGCTTTTCCTCGCTTCTTTCACAACGATTGGATTTAGTTGTGATTGTGATCTTCCGACATCATTTTCAAACACAGGATCCGCGCTACTGCTAACTCCCACTCTCCGATCGTCCCAAAACATTTCCTTTTTTTTAAATAAAAGGACGAATTAATGATAAATATTAAGCGAATTCGCATCTAGCAGCTGCTAGCATGATGGGAGAAATTTCATTTCTTGCTTGTGACGTTCGTTGCTTACCAATTTGTTTTTGGATAAAGGGAGACCGATGCAGCGTTGTTACAGTAATGAGGATTTCATTGAATTTTAGTGTTTTGTTGTGATAGAAGGTTATCGAATGGTTTTTAAAGGTTGTTTTTGTGTTTTTTTTTTTTTTTCATATATATAAAAATTGGGAAAATGCCAAAATGGGGTTTTGTAAGTGCAATGCAGTGCATTGTGGGAGTTTACTTTCACAGTAATTGTCTCTCATCTTGAAAGATGTCAACAACTAAACGTAAACAAGTAAAAAACAAAAAAATATTTAAAAAAAAAAATGTAAGTTTTTAGTGTATATTTATTTATTTATTTATTTATTTCTGAGCCATTCTCACATTAAATTAATGTAAGAAAAATACTGCAAAAAAACTCTGCCAAAAACCCCACTACTTAACATCATTAATCATTTACAGAAAAATGCAAATGCACCTTAAAACCCCTTTGATGTCAAAACACTCACCATAAAGCCTCTAAAGATATATGACATGATGACACAACTAATGGTGTTGATTCAAAAACATAAAACATAAAAATCTCACTATCACAACACCAAAACACATAAAAACTCATTAATCATTATTCACACCTTATACCTTAAACTTCCAGTATAAAACAATTTTTTTTTTCAATTTTTATCACCACTTGCACTTAACTTTCACACTTTGCAGTGTTCATCAACATTCCAGTTAGCATTTAACATTTAAAATCATTTGGATATAAAAGAGGATAAAACAAACTCTATATCTCCTGAATATTGTTTACCGGTACACAATTTGTCCGTATTATTTCAAAGTAAACGTTAAACTTATTTTTATTTGATTTCAATATAGCAATCTATTTAAAAGTAAGACGATTACGTTCTTACGTCGCAGAGACGTCATTTTGTGCCGTAAATGAAACTTTAATAAATGCAAAATTACTGTAAATTTACGAATAATTTAGATATTAAAAATATACGTTAGTTTGAGATTTTCACGCCGAAATAGACAAAACTGTTTTTATTTAATATTGAAAACAGATAGAAATATCAAGCAGGATTTATTACATTAAAATAACATCTGTGCAATGCAGTAAAATAACGTTCTATTTAAATTAATTTTGTCGATCTAAAATATTATATGAGATAAATTCATAAAACACTTAAAAAAAATCATTTTCAATCTTCCCATCATGCAACACATTACCACATAATCTGCACCACTTCAACCTGAAATCTAGATCACCAAGTTACAAAAATAAACACAACAAGATCACAACATAATTTCTTTTTAAGCACCATATTTAACAACTCCATAATTCCCCATTTCAACAATAATTAAACCCATATAATGCAATTTTTTAATTAAATGCAAACTATGTGCCCTTTTGCCACACTTGTTATTGATCTGTTGAAGCTGTGAAGCACTGAAATCAAAACTGCCATTTGCACCCCCGGATAAAAAAAAAGCCTAAAAAGACATCCATTCTTCTTGTAACTTCCAACAACCAAATGTGAGCAGCTGAGGGACCTTCAAAGGCAGCTTGAATAGCCTTTGTCCTTCACTCTGCCTCCATCATCTGCATTCACCAACCCCCAGTTGCAGAGCAGTTGCCATAGCAACAACAGCCACAGTTCAGCATCTCCCTTTCAAAGGTAAAGTCGCACCAGCTTTTGTCAGTGTATTTTTCAATGAAACAAGACAAGTGCAAGGTTTGAATACAGCTAAGGGTAAGGAAAGCGAGAGATAAGGTGTGGAAAGAGATATAATGCAGTGATTGGGAGGTTTTGAGAGATGTGAGATGATGAGCATAATTTTAAGATCTAAGCGTGGTTCAGCATCACTTGTTTTGCTTTGGTGAAGCAGAAGGTTTGTTTTGATCGTTTTTAGCTGGGGAGTATTGATTTGGAAGTTTTTTTAATAGTGAGATTTAATTAATTTGTGATTTTATTTTATTTTTTAAGTTTTTTAGAATTTAAATTTATTTTTATTATTTTGGTTGATGTATTTTTTTTAGTCTGTTTTAATATTGTTTGATTATTAAATTATTATTAGTATTACTTTGTGTTATTTTTTTTTTAGTTTTAGTGTAGTTTTCATAAATTTTAGTCTTGTTTGTGTTTTTTAATAATGATATTTAATTTTATTTTATTTTTTAATATTCAAGCTTATTTTATTATTTTGTTTTAGTTTAGTTATAATAAAATTTAGTCTTTTTTGTGTAAACTTGTTTTTTTTTTTTTGTTTTTTTTAATGTATTTTTTTTAGCCAATTTTAATATTATTTGATTATAAAATTTTTATTTAATGTTAAATACCTATTATCCATTCTTGCTATTGTATATTTTATAAAACTTAATTTTTTTAAAGAATTAATTCATGTAATTACAACATTAAACTTGCTACGAAAAATTATATATTTTTATATATGATAAAAATATTTATTTATAATTTCCATATATTCTTCACTAAATTTATTATATTAAACATTTATTATTAACATTTATTATTATTATTCATTTACTTTCTATTACAACTTTATTCAATTCTCACTTTTCTGTAACTAAAATTAGATTACTTTTTTTAAACTGGTTTTTTATTATGGGTATGTGTCTCTTGCTAGGGTTATGTTTTTTTTCACCACCCTAATTTGTTCTTGCTATATGTCACACAATTTGTTGTGTCTATAAACAGGACAGTTTTCCTTTTTTTTTTTTTTTTTTTTTTTTTGTTTTTGAAAAAAATAAAAGGGAAAAATTTTTATATTTATTTCTACCCTACAACTTTCCAAGAGGAAATTTAATAAGTTTTTTGTTTTCTGAAAGGTTATGAGCCCTAAAGTATTAATCAATACAAAATCAATTACTTGGAAGGATATTATCTTTTTGTGGATACAAATTTAATTAGTCTTGACATATGAATGGGTATGAAAATCAATTTAAGAATTAATCAGTCAAATATGATTATTCCTTTATGTACGGTATATGATGAAAACTCTGTACAGCAATTATCCAATAAGAAGTTGGGTGAGGTTATTTGTTATTCTATCTTATAAGATAAGCTCAGAAGTGCCGAAGGGTACAACAAACAAAGTGGAATTGTGTACTTTTGATCATATTGTGCTTCTGGTAAAGCCAACATAAAGTTGTTGACGTTTCTTTAGAAAATCGAATAAGTGTTATGCCTCGTTTACACGGCACCTGAACTTCGAAGTTCGTGTGCTTCGAACTTCCCAACTTCGAAGTTGGTTGTCGTGTAAATGCACGAACTTCGAAGTTGAGATTAGGAACTTCGAAGTTCGTAGTTCGAAGATGAATTACGAAGTTCGGAACTTCGAAGTTCATAACTTCGAACTATGAAACTTCGAAGTTGGTCAGCAGGGGGCGAGATAAGCTGAACTTCGAAGTTCAGGCGCCGTGTAAACGAGGAATTATTGTTAGCTATAAAATGTGCCACGTGCTTATTTTCCATAATTATACTTGATTTTCCGAGAAGTTAGATAAATCGCAAAAAGATAAAACGCGAGCAAGTTAATTTTACTAATTTTTTAAAGCGAACATGATAAATGCTGGTTCACAATGCAGCGCCGCGCTGTTCACAATGCAGCGCCACGCGAATTTCTGGCAGCGCCGACCCTGGCGTTGGCCCCAACGCCAAGCGGCGTGGAAGTTAAAATATTTTAACTTTTGGCGCCGGCCAATCAAAACGCTCATTTCAAACCAACCAATCACAACCCACTTCCACTTCCATTTGCGCCTCCATTTTGTTTGTTTACATTCCATTCAGTGAGATGAGATCTCGTGCAGTAAAACGAGATCTCGTGGGATTGGCGCTGGCGCTGGCGCTTGCCTGTTCACAACATTGTGAACAGACCTGGCGACGCCAAAACTTAAATTGTGGCGCTGCTGGTTTTGGCGCTGCCAAACGGCGCTGCATTGTGAACAAGCCTTACACTACATGAAAAATTTATTAGAAAGTTGAATTTCGACAAAATCTGAAAGTTTATGGAAATTGTAATAGAAAGTCAACTTTGTCTTGAATTTTACAACAACTTTCTATTTAGATTCTGGAAAAGACGGGCTATTTTTCTAGAAAAGTAGTCAATGTACAGTGGAACCCGTTTATAACGTTTCTCTTAAGGTAGTAGCGGACTGGGTCCTAAAACCAGCCCGGGCAATCTTCACCTACCAAGTCGGCCTTCACCTACCAAGAAGAAAAGTCCGAAATGACTATAAAAGAGGGAGCAATGGTTGTACATGAGACTGATTTTGAATCGGAAATAGATCAAGATCAACAGGGCGAACTATCTAATAATGATGATGAATTTATGAGCGATTACGATGAACCCAATGAATGACGGCAGGAAATGAAATGGCTGTTGGACTCAGGTGCTACTAGCCATATGTGCCGAAAGAGAAAGATGTTCAACCAATATCGTGTAAGAAGATGTCAAATTGGCACTGCTGGACGAGACAAGACATTAGAAGCTGTGGGGATTGGAGAAATCCTTTTTGCACAAAATGCAATAAACAGTCTAATGAGACTACAGAATGCATTGCATGTGCCAGAACTTGACTGTGCATTGATGTCAGTTATTAAATTACTGGACAATGATTTAGATGTTCGATTTAATAGGAGACAAGCTACTGTGACGAACTATGGAGGAAATCAAGTGCTGATAGCTGAACGTGTCGGCGACAAGTTTATCATGAAAGGCTTGACAGAAAGAGACGAGAAGGCTTGTTACGTCGATGAAACGAACAAGCAGTGGCACAGAAGAATGGGTCATGCAAGATTTGAGACGTTGAAAGAAATGGAGAGGAAGTCATCTGTTAAAGGATTAGAAGTGGGGGATGTTAAGAAAACAGATTGTGAAGTTTGCATTAAAGCAAAAATGTGCAAACACCCCCACAAAAAAGATTGACGGGACGTCAGTCAAATGGTGTCGCGGAACTTCTGCACATGGACCTGATGGGACCATTTGATCCTGAATCACTTGGAGGTGCGAAGTACGTGTTGACGATAGTGGATGACTACTCGAGACGAATATTTGCCATACTACTAGGCAAGAAGAGTGAAGCGGCACAAGAAATAATAGAACTAGTGACCAGATTAGAGAGACAAATGGACAAAACAGTGAAAAGATTGCGAAGTGACAATGGTGGAGAATTCTTGAGCAGAGAATTGACAGAGTACTGTGTATAATAAAATAGAATTAAACATGAATTTACTCTTCCATACAACCCCCAGAGCAACGGGATTGCTGAGCGATGCAACAGGACTTTGATAGAGACGACCAGAGCTATGATCATTGATAGTGGAATTCCGAACTCATTTTGGGGCGATGCTATTTTGACAGCTGCGTATGTGAGAAATTTAACACTGAGCACTGTGCACAAAAAAACTCCGATGGAGATGTGGCACCGAAAGAGACCATCTGTCAATCATTTAAGGCGTTTCGGATGCGTAGCATACAGTCACGTACCCGACAACAAAAAGGAAAAAAAGGTCGACCCAATAGCAGAAAAAAGAATAATGGTCGGATACGCTAAAGACAGGAAAGCTTATCGAATTTATATGCCTGAAGAAGACAAAGTGAAGAAACGTTAGATGTAAATTTTATGAAAGATGAATCGGCATCAACAATGTTTAAGACTCATGAAGAGAATGATTCCAAATTAGAATCTAGTTTTGCGAGAATAAAACTATTTGACACTGAAGACAACAAAGAAACTAAAGGAAATCAGAATGAAGCATCTGATCAGGATGGTAGAATAGAAAATGATGAAAATGAGTCATCAGAAACTGAAGATGTCGAGAAAGAGCAGAAATACCTCTTCAACAAGAAAGGGCAAGGAAGACCCAAAGGGACAACAAAAGAAACCATGGAAAGAAGGCACAGAGAACAACTTGCCCAAAATGAAGCTGAACTAAAACAACAAGGAGTGAGGCGTTCTGATAGAAACAAAGCAAAAGAGAATGCAAAACAAGCATAGCCCAGATGCATACTCCTGAGACATACAAAGAAGCTTTGTTATCGCCATAAAAGAAAGAATAGAAAGCTGCAATGAATTAAGAGATGAAACAAATGGCGAAACATGATGTGTGGGATTTAGTGCGAAATCAAAACAAGACAAAAGTTATGTTATAGGTGAATCATAATTGACATCTTTTCAGACAATAAAACCACACGTCTTAACATAACGACGGACATGTTTAATCAGATAAAAACACAGGATGTCATGTACAATCTTGATAACAATCATGCGGGTTGATTTACCCCGCGCCATCTACAGTCAAAAATTATAAACTCACTTTTCAAATAATAATTATACACTTTTACAAATAAACAATTGAATACATAAGAAATAAAACACTTTATCATAACAAGTTATAAACTCAAAATGGGTTTATCGAGTGAAATATAATCCAGATGGCACCGTGAACAAGTTCAAAGCCCGTTTAGTTGCAGTAGGTGCCGGACAGGTACCAGGAATAGACTTTCACGAGTCCTTCTCACCTGTTATGCAGACAAGCACCATGCGATTGCTGTTTGATATAGCGGCCACGAAGGGTGTAATGTTAAGGCAACATGATGTAAAAACTGCCTATTTGCACGAATCTTTAGATGAAGAAATCTTAATGAGACAACCTCCTGGATATGATGACAGAAGAAATTTCGTGTGCAAACTTAAGAAAAGTTTGTATGGCCTAAAACAATCTGGTCGGAATTGGTATTTAAGACTAAGCAAAGTAATGAAAAACAACAGAATGAAGAAATCCGTATGGGATCCATGTCTTTTTTACCGTGTCGAAGGAAAAGAATTCCTGTATATTAGAGTGCTCGTAGACGATTTTATTACTGTGCCCTCTAGCGTCAATTTTGAAGAAAAGATTTTTAAGAAATTGCGCAAAGAAATCAACATTGTGACAATTGGAGACTTGTATAACGTGTTAGGCATTCAAGTTGATCAATCTGAGGACAAGATTCGAGTGCACCAACGAAATTACATTTATGAAGTAGCCGAACTGTATAAGATGGAGATCATAAAACAGTCACCTCACCTTGGGATCTTTCCCTGAATCTTGAGAAATGCATGAAGAGTGAAGATTTTGATTCGACTGAGTACCAAAAGTTAATGGGAAAATTGATGTTTTTGAGTGTGCACACAAGACCAGATATTTCCTATGCCCTAAGTTCGTTGTCCAGATTCAACCATGAGCCGAGAAGGGTGCATTATGAAGCTTTGATGCGAGTATTGAAGTACTTCTGCGGAACAGCCCATTATGCATTGATCTACAGTAAAAGTGGAAACAAGATGAAATTATTTACGGACGCGAGCTGGGACCAAACCAAAGACGCAAAATCATTTACTGGTTATATAATTATGAGTGGAGATTCTGTTTTGCACTGGAAAAGTTGCAAACAGGATGTCGTAGCTCTTTCAAGCACAGAGGCTGAAATGAATGTCTTGAATGATGGTTTATTGGATTTAATGTTTTTGAAAGATTTAGTTTGTGAAGTGGACGAAAGTAGAAAGTGTAATGAATTAAGTATATTTACAGATAGCGCAAACACCCTACGGTTGATTGGTTCTGGGAACAGTAATGGACGAACCAAGTACCTAAACCGAAAGATTTTTCGTATTAAGGTGACAGTGGAAGAAGCTGAGATCAAGTTAAACCATATCCCTGGTGATGAGTTACTGGCTGATAGTTTAACCAAAGGATTGAGCGGTCCAAGCCTGTTGAGTAATGTGCGTCAATACCTGGACACTGAAGAAAATTAATGATTATGTTGTTTATTATATTATTTTGTGAAATGAAAATTTATAAGTGTACTTTATAATTTTGAAGGGTGTGTGTGATGTAATGTTTTTTGTATTGTGCGGTGCTGCCACCTGTAGTGAAATATGTTAACCTAGCGCCATTAAAATTAGTTGTTTCTTGGTACTCAACTCGCGAGCATCGCGTTGAAGTTTTTCCCACCCAATGCATCACACAATTAAGCAAAGCTAACACCAGAGACTTTTCTTAAAAGTAGAACTAATCTATTATTCATTCTAAAAATAATTTCAGCCACCTCTGACATGTCTCAACCTTATCTCATTGTCAGTAATTAAATTTTCATGAATGCTGTTAAGTAAAAATTCAACACTTAAGCCCAATTTAAGCAAATCTCATGCTAAGACTCGTTAATGAATCGCACGCAATGCACTTTAATTTATTCTTAAGTTGAGGTCAAGTTAAGTGCAAGCGTAAACACAAGTGTGAATTTACACTTTTAATGAAAAAGATGTGAAATGTTGAACATTTATTCTGCAATGTATTTTTACTCTACGATTCTTGTATACAGTGGGACTCGCGAGTAACGTATTCGGTTATAACGTAAACCCGGTTGTATAACCGTTAGTTACGTTATAAACGGGTTCCACTGTATTTTAAATGTTAAGTGATAGGTGATACAAACTTATAAATTTAAAACTTTTGCAATATGTTGCATTTATATTACAGAAATATTTTTTAATCATATACGCAAATTTTATATATTATACAGTGGAACCCGTTTATAACGTAACTGAAGGATCCCAACAATTTGTTACGTTACAACCGGGTTTACGTTACAACCGAATTTACGTTATAACCGAATAAATTAATACACAATTTGTATGTCTGAAATTAATCAAACTTTTTGACGTTATAACGGGGTTTACGTTATAACCGAGTACGTTACGCGGGTCCCACTGTATATTTTATGTCATACTGTATGTTTGAAATATATTAAATTTCCATGTGGTATGCTCATTGTATACATTACATAAAATACCGTACCGTACTGTACAATACAACTAATTATGGCTTAAACTGCATTAATCATCTCAAATTTTAATCTAGATTTTAATTTTCTTCGTACGTTCGCAACTGAAAGTACATAAACCGCTAACTGTATTGGGCATTGCAACCACGAATAAATAAAGCCGAAAGGCCAATAAAAGTTTCAAACATCTGCTTGTATAGGAAAGTTAATTCAAAGATTCAGAATTTTTTAATGGAAAAATAATGTAAAATTTAAGAATAAGTAATACATCCCATAAAATTTGCAATATCCTTTAGGCAATTAAAAAATAATATTTGACCTTACATTTATGAATAAAGCCCAGATAAATGCATTAAAAAATATTATATGACGTAAAACAGATATTTTGCTTTAAAATGCATAAAATGTCATTTTTGCAGAAAAATTCCGAAAATATTATAATTTTCGATTCAGTAAATTTAATTAAGGAATTGGAAAAGCAAGTGGTCATCGTTCCACCAATAGGAAAGCCAATGGCTAATAAAATGTTTTTTTAATGTTTTTGAAAAACCAAAGGGTTTTCCACTCTAAAATTAATTGCAGATGCTCTAAATGGCGATAAAACTGACGAATGATAAATAATAAGAAAAATTTGCATATTTTTAATGCATAAAAATTTGGGCTTTATTTATAAATTTCTTCTAAAACATTTCTAAATTAATCTAAAAATAATTAACAAGTATTTTGACTCCAAGTGTTATTTTCCAAGACTTAACAAACAATTGTGTGCAAGAGATAAAATATGGTTGGTTAGGTTTATCGATCAATTGAACCGGTTACCGTACACAAAAATCTATAAATCCTTATACCCAGCCTTTGCACCAATTAATCAATATAAAGTAAAACAGTAAAAAAAAAAAAAATGTTGATAGTCTAATGGTTACAAATGAGTTCAAATAAATCACTTAATCTCTCAACTTACCAAATTCCTTTGTGCTAATGACAAATGTTGGTGACACTCATCTTTGGCTCAGACACAAAATCAATAAGTCTACAACTTCATTAGACTTATAATTGCTTTAATTAACATCAATCTAATCTACCCCTGAAGTATTTAAACCTGCACCATTTTTAAACAGACAATTTATATTTAATTTTCACTTTTCAATAGCAGAAGAAGCCATATAAGCAGAATGAACACAATAAGCTGCTGCTTGATTTTCATATTCAGTTTTCTTGGTAAGAAATGGGATTTTCTTTGAAAATATTGCAGATTTGGTGTTTGATGCGAAATAAATTCAATTTTCTTTTAGCAATTGCAAATGGATTGAAATGCTACAATTGCAACGACTGCGAAAAGTACGAAGAAAGCCATTCGGTCAAGTGTGGAGGCAGTGCCACACAATGCCTTGTGGGTTTTTCAGTTTTAATTTTGAATTGTTTTTGAATTGCATTTCAAGTGTCATTTGATGTTATAATTTTTGTTTTTTTGTTTTTGAAGAAACTACATACTGTTTTCGACAAAGTCATGAGGGAATGTGGCACTGAAGAAACCTGCCAACAAAGTAAGTTGGGAGTTAATAAGATTACTTTGATCAATAATAGATGGGGAACAGAATATTCAATTTCTAGCATTTCTTTATGCAAAATAGATGGTTTAGCCTATAGTGAAAAATTTCACTTCAATCTTTTTGAAGTCATTTTTCTTTAAAGTCATTTTTTTCAATACTGTTGTATAAGTTAATTGATGTTAAGCTATACTTTTACATGTTTCATTTCTTAATTAATCTCGCACATGCGTCGTCTAATTGTGACCTATATTCCAAAAACTCTAACCGGTTACTGGCTGACTGCAAGAAATGAAATATAACCATTTCCATTGTAAAATATATTGGAAAGTTGATGGAAAATATACATTTTACACTCTGAACGACAACTTTCGCGTAAGTTGTAAAGTTGTCTTCACTACAACTACTTTTCCAGAAAGAAAAAAACCCGCTTTTCCCAGAAGCGAAATACCATATAAAATTGTTATAAAAATCAAGATAAAGTTCATCGTGCCGGCCTCTTTTCGTCCTAGCGTATTTAATTCAGTTCAGCGTCAATTTTTAATAGAAAAAAATCGCCGGCGTCTTATCACGCCGGCGTAATACGCCGGGACGCGGGACGATAATACGCGGAGACGAAAAGAGGCCGGCGCGATGCGGACCCGTTGAATTTATATTAGACTTTTGCATCAACTTTCAGATTTTGTAAAAATTCAACTTTTTACAACAGCTTTCCAATAAATTTTCCATTGGAAAATATTCTAATTCATAATGTGTGCTTAAAGTTTAACACCTAAATTAATGTACAATAGATTTGAAAAATTGTAAAACTAAATGTGTTTTTGGAGAACGATGTGATGTTATACAGAATCACATTTCTGGTTACAAATCGTAAATAAAATGACGCACGTACTTACTTTGGGTTGGGGCAACCATTTTTTTAAAGAAAATGTGTCTTAAATCAAGGTATAACTGACTTCCGGTTCGTAAAATGGTTCCTTATAAGCGAAAATTCGCTAAATCGGAGTTCGTTATCGTACATTCTTACACCACATAGGTGTAGGTGGAAAAATCTGTTTGAATAACAACATTTTGGTGATAAATGTATCGAAGTGTAACTTTACACCAATTTTGTCCCAATATTTTTTACAGTCACGTTTGAACTCTCTAAGAGCATTACTGAATTTTCATTTTTTGTATTTTTTTTTTTTTTTTTACATTTTTACTCACACTTAGAAAAAATGAAAACTGAAGCGTTCAAGTCTGTCCACTGTTGCAAAGGTGACCATTGCAACAAAAGTGACCGCTCTGCCCCATTTTGGCTTCTCACCGCCACAGCAGCGGTCATCTTGAAGGTGTTCTTGTAAGCTGACAACAACAACCTGAGAAGAGAAAATAATAATAATAATAATAATAATAACAACAATAATGTAATAATAATAATAATTTATATGTTTATATATAATAAATAAATAAACATGTATACTCTTGATATTATCATATTATGTCACTGGATTTAAAGGTAAGGTAAAGAGACACAATTTCAACAATAAATCGGAGTCACCGTCCACAACTTGGTACAAACATGGATTTGCTCAAAGATTTTTCTAAGTAATAAAACAATGGAAGTGGAAACAATAACAATTTGTAATAAATTTGTACTTTTTTGTAAAAATTATATAAAATTTAAACTTGTGTCACTCCCTAGTGGCAAAATTGATGTGTAATAAATATTTTTTTGTTACTGGGGACTTACAGCTTTAAATCACGTGACTTGTATTTTGTATCTGTGTTGTTTGTACTCAGATTGTATTTTTACGTCATGTATACATGTATTGTTGCAATATTTGTCCATTTATGATGTAATATCATTACGAAAAGGATATTTAAAGGTGGAATACTAGGTTATATGATAGATAAAGACGATTTAGGTTAATGAAAATTGGAATTTTTGTAAAATTGTTCAATAAAAGTATTGAAGAAAGTGTTAGTGGTTGACGTTTTGAATTTCTGTCAACAGAGAGAGTTGGTGAAGCTGTGCGGTAAATTTTTAATTAATTTAAATCAGAATCAATTTACCACACTTTTTTATGATTACTTTCACACATTTATATTAAAAAAAAAAAAAAAAAAAAAAATATTACTTAA
>JAQFZP010000720.1:0-28241 GCA_034695745.1 Geophilus truncorum | reverse complement strand
TATTGGTTCTCACTTCTTAGACGTATACACGTTTGTTAAGGCCAACGAACGAACGAAAAGTGTTGTTTTGTGAGATAAAGAATTTGGTTTTTATTGTAATAACGCTTAAAATGGTGTTATAAGTACGTGATGTGCGAAGACAAGTTTATTTCAACACATTTGTTTTTATTAAACTTGAGTCACACTTTTTGAGTTAGCAACCTAACTCCACCTGGTGTTAAAAAAGGCTAATGTAGTTTTTTGGAAGTTGTTTACTGGAAGCGTCGTTTCTTATTTTTCTGTCGCGGTCTGTCCGTCTGTCTGTCATTGTTTATGTTGATCGCATTTAATTCTTCTCAAGTCTTCATCAATTAAATGCATTGATATAATTTCAAGTGTAAACTAGAGACGACAAATTGTAACAATACGAAAACCAAACAATTCACGATCTATTTATGTAGCGGAAATACAAGAATTTACTAGTTCATAGGTGCATTCATTTATTAATAAGAAGACTTTTGTGTACGGTATCAATTCAGTGCTAATATTTATTCATTTATTTTATATTTCAGGTCTTTTAAAACAGCTTTTTAAATCATCATTATGGCCAAGGCTTTAGAACGAAGGACACGCGAAAGACACAAGGCTTCACACGGTGATGACGGAATGGAATTGTTTCTAGCGTGTGATGAGGACGATTTGTCACCTGCACAAGTCGAAGCACACGATAAGGCGACGAAAGATTACAATAAAGCGATTCACAGCATTGCAGTTCTGAAAGCCAAGAGAGTGAAAATTATCGAAAGCGACAATGCGAATGCATCAGTTCCTGCCAGCGTTGCCGCAATGCCAGCAGCGACCATGGTTAATGCACCCAGCTACACAGCTTACATCCCTGTGACTAATAGTGGCAATACGGCAACGATTACAACCAACCAGCCAACGCCATCAGTCGTTGAATTGCCTAAATTGAACTTATCAGTGCCCCAGTCTCAACTTATAATACAAAGTGCAGTACCGGTGAGTTTGACATCGCAAATTACAATCTCTTAAGTATAATTATCTAAGAAAATAATTGTTGTAGGTTACACCGCAGTCTCAGTCAACTGCAACCGTTATGCAGCCTGCTGGTTACAAACTGCTTCTTGACGCAAGAACTGGCCTTATAATTGGAACAATGCCTAATGATAGTCAAGGTAATCTCGTATTATCTTGATTTTACCCACTGGTAGGTTGATCTGATTTTTTACTTTATTTACGTTTTGACAGCTGTTCTTACAAAAACGTCGAGACCCGCAACAAGCGTGTTACCAACAGCAGTAAGTTGTTTTTTAGAATATTCAAATTTTTATATAGTTAAAAAAATTTTCATTTTCATTTTTATTTTTTATTTATTTTCGAATAGCAAACGATTACGCTTGTACCATTGCAAACGTCCCTGGTGACCGCAACTTCAACTTCCACGCCAGCTTTGCCGGTGAAAACTACTATTACTGCTGATGCTGTTCGCACAACATATTCCAAAAAAGTATTAAATTCTTTTCGTTCTAAGAAATACAAATATCTAATTGTTGAATTGCATGAGAGGCGGCGCCCGTCACTTCGACTGTTACTGAAAAAGAGGTCGATGCCAACAATCTGGAAGGAAGTTTGGTGCAATTTGAGAACCACAATCAACGACTTCCAAGCATGTATCCGTCTTTAACGATAAAAGCAGCTCCACAACGATACGCAAGCCACGCTGTTGCTCAGAATAAAAAGATAGAGCTGGGTAAGTAACTCAAATTAATTATTCAAATTACTCAATTTGCTAATTGCATTTTTTTTCTCTGGTTTAGATAAAACGATGAACACTGTAATAAAGCTGAAATCGCCCGATTTGGTGAAATGGATGTTTGAACACGGATTATTCCACATCGAACAGAGCTGCACAATTCATCGAGACGTCAAAATGCATCTGGTATTCGACAGCCGCGAATCGAACGACAACTCTGGCGGCTACAAATGGCAGTGCGGCAAATGCATGCGAACGCTCTCGATCCAACATCTGAGTTTCTTCGAGTCGCTGGGATTTGGACTTCTAACCATGTTGCGCATAATTTATTTCTGGGCTTGCAACGAAGACTTGCAAAAAGTATTGAAAGAAACTAAAGTAACGGCGTGCTTTCTGCGATCGGTCTACTCCTTACTGCGCGCAATTTGTGGGAGCAAAGTTAAAACTTTAATGAAACTGGGAGGTTCGGAGAAACTCGCGGTCGAAGTGTGCATCATGCTGCTGAAGGACTCTTGCATCTATGAAAACCAGCTGTACTTCGGATGCATTTACGAAAGGACGACTGGCATGGTAGCCTTGCGTGCCTTTGCGAGCAAATCTGACTCAACCACCGAGGAGTTCGTGAACACCTACGTAGAGAATTACTCCACCATCAACACGGCCAAGAGCATGAGACTCTCAGGGTTCTTTCTCAACAGCGGGTATCACAAACTGATAACGACGAGCGACTATCAGGGAAGCGGAATTCTCAACGCGAAGGCGTACTTGCAAGAACGGGTCATTCCCATGTTTGGCAATGTGGTCGACAAGCTGCAGATGGAAACGATTCAATCGTTTCTACACGAACTCATGTGGCGTGAAAAGTTTGGGACTAATCCCTACAACGCATTTAATAACATTTTGTTGCATATCAAACAACATTATGGTACTGGTGAGTATTAATGAGTAATAGGAAGTGTTAAAATTAGAGATTTATACTTTTTTTTTAAGGCACGACTGGAATCAAAACTAATAATCAGCCGCTAAAAATGCCCGTTGTGAGTGTGATGTCTGAAAGTAGCGTTACGCCCAAGCAGCCGATACTACCGAAGCCAGCTACGAGCAAACCGAATTTACCTCGTCCTATTCTCAGCAAGCAACCAGTCTTAGAACCAAGACTTGCACCTTTGTCTAAAACGCCAATTTTGCTCGATGATTATTATTACGCTTGGAAGAGTGGAGTTACACCGGCCAAGAATTTGGCCAGTGTGCAACATCAATATAAGTTTAAGGTTGTTAATTGATTTCATTAAAAAAATTTAAATTTTTCATTTTTTGGGTAATTATTAATTGCAGTGCTGCGTTTGTAAGAAATTACTCGATAACAACATCAAACTGATGAAGCATTTATCGGCGCATATTGAGAGCATCAAACAACGCAATATGGATTTGAGCGACGTGTCGCAGTGCAAACACTGTTTCCGTGAATTTGACACACCGTACGTCATGCAGTGTCATATAGAAGACGTGAGATTTGCCCAGAAACGAAAGTTGAAGTCTTGCCTTGAATTTAATAAATAAAAAATTTTTTTTTTTTTTTTTTGTCTTAGGTACATTTAAATAATTCAAGTTCACTCAAATGTCGAATCTGTGATCAGGCATTTCAATTCAAAGAATCGCTCATCAAACACATGATGCAAACTCACACTGCAGCTGAGATGCCATACTCGTGCGAAGTTTGCAATTACAGGTGCTCCATGTACAAAACTCTCATTGATCATTTTCATCAGGTATTTCAGTAGTGTGCTGAATTGTTTTCATTTCATGTCTAATGTACGTGCTTTTTAGAAACATAACGAGACAAACTTTATTCAATGCCATTATTGTTTGAAAGTTTTTTCGGTCAAGTTCTCCTCAGTTCGACAGATGGGCTTGATCAATAACTTTTGGACGCATCTATACAAACATCAAACTAAAAGCTTGAATCGAAAATGCTCTGCATGTTGCCTCACATTTGTCGGGAAAAATGAAATGACGTTGCATAGATTGCAAGATCACATGACCTACAAAGACAAACCAGGTATTATCTATACACCAATACTTCGTTATACGGCCGAGATATGTTCCTGGAAAGTTGGCCGTATAGTGAAAATGCCGTATATCAAATCATAACACATGGCATTTATTATGATTCGTTATACGGCAAAAATTAGGCTATAAATCGAATTTTTTCCGTAAAAATGAAACGCTATATAACGAGGTATAGGCTGTATATACTTTTAAAAAGTTATTTTACAACAGTTTAAAATGTCAAATGTGACCAAATTATTCAACCGGAAGGCTTATTGTAAAGTTGTAGTTTCGTATTTAATAATGCAAATACGCGAAGTAACGGCCAAGTTTAGTTAGCCCTTTTACTGTACACATTGTAACAATTAAGTTTTGTGTTGTGCATTGTTAGGCGTGCACACGTTCCCACTTGGCGAGTGCGAGCTAGCACGAATATACATAAAAGAACCACCTTTGAGAAATAGAGTCGCATTCCGCGGTAGGCGTAAAAGAGGTTCCAGCACAACGCAAATTCCACGACTTCAATCCAGGCAAATGGATTTGATTTACACTTTCAAACCGGTTTCCGAATTCCACGGACTTCACTGCTTAGAATGTAAGAGCGTGATGGAAGTGGGGACCCATTTTTCGTAAGTAAAATTTGACGTTCTACTGGAAGTTAGGTTCGATTTCCCGCGTTTTATTGTTACAGGAAGAATTGGTGTTGTTCTCAGTGCTGCTATGTCACTTGTTGCGGCAAGGCCTTTGCTAATCACATGATAATTCAGCATTCCAACGGCCGCAAACGTCTGGAGTATTTCTGCCCAGTTACTTTGCCTTGCCAAATGCATTGCGTTTGCGGATATTCCGATATCATGGGAAATAGCATGGGTAAGCAAAAAAATTACTAGTTTTTCCATTGTTGTGTTTATTAAGAATTAGGGTTAATTCGAATTACTACAGCTCGACATTTGGTTAACTGTGGAAAGCGATCTTGCTATAATACCTCCGAAGTGGCTGCTGGCAATGTTGTGCCGCCCCCTGAAACTCAGGCACTGTAATTCGTGTGTCGAGAAAGAGAAGAAGAAGAAGAAGAAGAAGAAAGAAGAAAGAAAAGAAATAAAAGAAAAAAAGTATTTAATTTCAAAATTGTTATTTCTTTCCGAAGTGATTTAGTCTAGGATCCCCAATAAGGTGTTCCGTAGATGGATGTTCTTTCATCTATTACATTACTGTTTTCTTAATAACCAAGTAAAAATATTTTTCTTTTAAGAACCTTTAGTTAGTCAATTTAACCAAAATTATAAATAACCGCCAGTTGTATGAAAATTCCTAAGCTCTGGATAATATTTTAAATTCTTAACTGTAACCCAAATATTTGTACGAAGTTTGAATAAAGTTTTATTGTCAAAAATATTTGTTTTTATTTATTTATTTCTTCCTCGTCGAAATAAATGAGAATGAATGATATCAGATTGAGGTAAAACGATCTAATGGGAAACGTTTTCTGCCAGCCGTTTAGGTTTATGTGATTTTATTGAAATACATTGTTGTTGGCACAATGCTATCATGGTGTCATTTTTGCGTCAAATTTTACGCTATCAAACTGCCTTTCCAGCTGCAAATCTATTGTGAGACTTTTTTTTATTTGTTTGCTTGCTTTTTATTTTTTATTTTTTAATATTTTTATTTTTAATAATTTATAAAGTTAGTTTTTCTATTTAATTATCACACTTTTTAAATTAATTTAAAATAATGCCGTTCAAATAGAACTGAATAATTAAAAAAAAAAAATACCGTATATACATATATATGTGTATCACGGTCACTTTCACGATGCGGCTACAGTTTGTAATTGACATAATTAAAATTTAATAGGTAGAACTAAAGAGTTAAATATAAGTGGTATTTTGATCGATTAGGTTTAGTTTTGCAATCATGTCATTGATTGAATGTAATTTGTGTTCCTCCGTAATTTTTCCTTGTGTTTGCACAAAAACAACATTGAATAACCATTTAGTTCACTTACATTCGTTATCTTGGGCTGTGTTAACGTCGTCCATCTCTGGCAAATTACCGAAGTACCGGTACCACTGACACATTGTAAGTAGACACTTACCGTATAATATTTTAAATACCATAAATATGTTTAAATGAACCAGTTTTTAATTGAGGAGAAAAATTTATTTCAGCAATATGGCACCTAAAGAGGAAGATCAATCGGTGGAGACGGTTGTACAAAAACAAACTAAAAGTACTGGTAATGATAAAGAGGAATTTGTTCCCTTGCAATTAGTTTGGAGGAATGTGATTCTTTTCATTTATGTACACCTCGGAGCTATTTACGGTCTCTATCTTATGCTTTTTCGCGTTCAGGTCTTGACTATTCTGTGGGGTAAGTGTCTACAGTCAGTAAATGGGATCGTGCAAGTCTTTTTCTGCTTGTTTGAGGATTAAAGTGTACCGGTAACGTTTTCTATTTTTCGATTCGTTTATAAAAAACTTTTTATCTTAATATCCGAATGAATGAGAAATGTTTTTTCTAAAAAGACTTCTGCATGATCTATTTTCTGTAAACTTTCCTGTAAAGCTTTGAATAATTTTAAACTAGCTTTGTTACACTTACACTTACTTGTTTCAGCTTACATTATGATGATATTAAGTTTTAAAGGCATAACTTCAGGTGCCCACAGACTTTGGGCACATCGTTCTTACAGCGCCCGTTTGCCATTGCGAGTTTATCTGGCATTTGTCAACGCTCTTGCTTTTCAAGTAAGTTTTACAAATTAAAATAAAAATTTAAGTTCAAAACAAATGGTTCTGCTTTTGCATTGCAGAACAGTATATTCGAATGGAGTCGCGATCACAGAGTTCATCACAAGTTTTCCGAGACAAATGCGGATCCTCACAATGCAAAAAGAGGATTTTGGTTTTCACACATGGGTTGGCTTCTTTCCCGTAAACACCCTGACGTTTACACAAAAGGAAAAACCATTGACGTCAGTGATTTGATGGCTGATCCAGTCGTTAGAATTCAACATATGTAGGTTTTTACATAATTTTTTTCTTGTTAAAAAATTGATTACCGTATTTTTTTTCTCTCTACCTCTATTTGTTTGCAGCATTTATTTACCACTTGTTCTGATGATGTGTTTTGTGGTACCGACATACGTCCCATTTGCTCTTTGGGGTGAAACATTGACTAATAGTTTTTTCGTTTGTTCGCTGTTGCGTTATTGCCTGTTTTTGCACGGCACTTGGTTAGTTAACAGTGCTGCACATCTTTGGGGCGACAGACCATACGACCGGTAAGCAACATATGATACGGTACGACGGTACCTATTTAAATTAGTCTAAAAACAATTAGAAAACGGTAAAAATACTGTTATAGTTTGCTGAAAAAGTTTTCTGAAACCTATAAATTCAAAATTAATCATTTTAAAATACCCATAGTAATTTATTGCAACAATTTTCTGTACGTTACCGATATATTTTTTCCTTTTATTGCTATATAACAGATCAATCAATCCAGCTGAAAGCGAATTAGTTTCCATTCTAAGTTTAGGTGAAGGATTTCACAACTACCATCACACATTCCCTTGGGATTATGCTGCTTCGGAATGGGGCTGGCATCGAAATATCACAGCGTTTTTTATTGACACGTGGGCCTCTCTCGGTCTTGCGTACGATTTGAAACGAGTACCCAAAGAAATAGTAAATAAACGCCGCAAATTTAAAGGCGACGGATCAATGCCGTGGTACGACGAGAAAAGTGCCATGGAGTATTTTAGATCGCTGGACATCGAATAATATTAAGCCAGTTTTTCAGTCTGCCGTGATTTCTAATTTCTTACACCATTGTGCATATTCTGTTTTGGGAATTGTTTTGAACTGTAACAAATGGCCAATAAAATTGTACGGTTTATAACAAATAACAGCACTTCTTAGTGCAAGTCTGTGTGATTGTTACCGGTACCGGTATGTTAAAAGTTCTGTCAACGGCGCCATACTTATGATATTGTCGCGTCGTTGTTTTAACATGCAGTTACTCTGACCATGAGTGAAAAAAAAAGTGATAAACACAGGTACATGGTATTGGCTTTTAAAATTATGTATGTTTCGCTGCTTCAACTTTAATTCATCGCTTTTATAGCATACTTGCGTCGCACGGCAGTCAAAAGAACTCATCGTACAACGACTCGGATCAGGCACGAGTACACACTGGTAGTACTATGCCGTCTTTGGAAACGGAAGAGCTTTCAGATCTTAGCACTGAAAAAGTGAATATGGATAGACTCGTCGAAGAATCGAATAAAATGAATAGTTATAGAAGAAATCGGCGGTACATTGACATGGTTTTATTATGCAATGAAAAAAGACTGTCGGCCCACAGACTCGTTTTAGCTTGTTGCAGTCCGTTTTTAGAAGATGTCCTGCTCAAAGACAGTCAAATACAACCTTTCAGCACTCTGGAAGTCGAGTACGTGGATGAAGAAACAATGGATTTGTTGCTGACATTCATGTACAAAGGTATTGTAAATCTGTTACAATTATAATTTGATAAATCGGTTGTTGTTTTTTTTTCCCTGTTTGTGAAGGTTGTATGAGTCAACATATGCATTCCAGCGACATCGACAAAGTTCTGCGTACCATAATGGCAGGTCAATATCTTCAAGTGACGGGAGCTCCCGGGTATTTCACAGAGCAATTGTTAAAGCACGATGGGAATAAATTAGTTCATGCAAATCAATTGTGGGAATGGGCGTACAAATTCGACGTCATCGAAGTTCGAAATGTCGTAGTGTTGCACATCGTTCAGCATCTTAAAGAAATAATCGCCAGAGGCAGTCACGTTCAGCTGAATTTTAAATGCTTGTCAGCCGTCACGTATCAGGTTTCGGCGATGATTGATGATCCCGTAATGATAGTAAGAAAGTGTTAGTTTCTTGCGTAATTAAGTAATAACAACAATTTAGGTTTCGTTTATCATGTTACAGAAAACGATGCTTTTCGGTATTTGCAACTGGGTGTCGTTTGACATAGCGGTCAGGGAGCACTACTTCGAGGAACTGATCGCCGTAATGGAAAAAAGCAAAATATCGTGGATTAATCTGGTGAAAATTCTTGGCAAGACGAACCTGTTGGGTAAATCACCGAAAATCTGCGAACTCGCGACGCACATGGTGGGCAAAATTGCCGTTCGCGACGCCACCAAGCAGAGCGAGGGAACCTCTCAATTTTACGACAACCAAATCATCCTCAAAACCACACCAACCAACACTTTCGACACCGAAGACGCGGGAGAACCTAATCTCAGACAACTGCAAAACTCCTTTAGCACCGGATCTCAAGGAACGACGAAGACGAAAAGCGATAAAAAGACTCGAAAAAGACACCACTCCCGCAGCATATCGCCCAGCCACCGAGAGCCGTTGCCTCAACGCAGTCAATCGGCGACTCAGTTGTCCGAATTGCCAAGCGAAGTCCAGTTCATATCCGAAACGAGCAGCAACTTGGAGGAAGTGTTGGGGCAGCGAAACCGGCCCGTGTTGTTCCTGTTGAGCTGCAGTGGCGACAACCGGCTGCTGGTTCACTGTTGTCGTTTGGACAGTCACGTGTGGTCGGCTGCACACAGACTCGGAATCGCTGCCTACAAGGACATGGCATTGACGTACCACGAATCGACACTTTACCTCATTGGTGGCGAGGACTCGGCGAGCAGAACGAAACTGAGCATGGTGTATGCGTTCGACGTGGACACGCAAACACTGCGCTCGGGACCGCATCTTCGAAGTCCGCGCTCGTGCCTCGGAATCGTGTCTTACGGACGTTTGTTGTATTTATTAGGTGGTAGGAATCGGTGGAATAAGGCACTGGATATTGTAGAAGTGTTTCATCCGTGCGAAGGTTGGTTTATGACGTTACCGCGAATGAACGAAAGAAGGTACAAAATGAGCGGTGCCGTGCTGCAGAAACGACTGTACGTGTTCGCGGGTCACACGAATAAATGTGAAATGTTAGACTTGCGACGGCCGTCGACCTCATGGGAAATGATCGAACCGTTGCCTGAAGGCTTCGCAAATGCCGAGACTTTGGCTGTTGCACAGCACCATGTTGTTATTTTGGTCCGACGCGATCAACCGATGAGGATTTATTGCTATAATCCAATACGAAACTCGTGGCGCACGTTTAAAGCCGAGGGGACGACTCCCGGGACATTGGTTAATGTAGTTGCTCGACAGCAGCAACAGGGAGGCGGTTTTTGGTCGACTGACGAGACCGGCAAAGTATTTACATTCGATCCGAAATCCAATCGGTGGAGCTTGGAGGTGTGTTGTCCTGAAGAAGCCAAACATCCCATTTATTTGGCTGTTGAGGAATTTCTTGAAATTAATAAATCAGGTCCCAGTAATTTATAATATTTTTTTTTGTGTGAAGGATTTATTTTTTCGTGTACCGTATCACGTATGAAAATTGGCAATTATTTAGATACTGGTACCTGTACCATACTAAAAACAAAATCATCGTATTTTCGACTGTAGAAACATTTACTAATAACTTATTAAGATTCAGGAACGCAATGAAAATAAATTTTATTATAGATGTGAATTTGTGACCTTTTTTTACTGCAAAACAAAGCAGGGCATGGCACAGCCATGGCACAGCGTGATGCACGAGGAAGAGCAAACATTTTTCCCCTACGTCCCCTGCTGGGGCGCTATAAATACGTCGACCGGTCGACCTAAATTTAAACAATTTTAAGTCGTAACCAAATAAGGACAAACAACAAAGAAAGAGTGATTTTATTTACTTAATATTATATTATTATTTTATTTTCTAACAAAACCTCAACTTGTTAAATTTACCGCACATTAGCGAAATATATTGCACTGACTTGTGAGAGTACTCTACTCTAGTGGCAGATTGCCGAAATATAAAGAAAACAAAATGGCATCCATCAGCTTACTTCGCTCGCGAGTAGCAACCCTGCTCAAACAAGTACTTCAAATACCAGTTAAAGAACAAATGCGGTCGGTTACAACCACGAAATCCGGAGCAATTGTTCAAGACCCCGACCGAATCCCACTGGGTCTGTTTAAAGTAATTCTAACCGTTTTGCCCGGATTGTACATCGGTGCTACGCTGAGTAAAACTGGTGCGGCATTCCTAGAAGAAAATGACATCTTTGTTCCAGAAGATGACGATGACGATGACGATTAGGATAAATCTTTAGGAGATAATATCATTCCTATCAATTCTTCTAAAAACGTAATGCATAAAACGTCAATTGCTTATTGCACATAATCACGTGATGGTGTAATGTGTAATGGTTTGCTAATTACCCGTTTAAATTTACAGAGCCGGTTGTTGCTATGCTGAGCCAGCTGAAATAGCAGTTTATGTAAAAACAAATTTATGTACAGCAATGTTTAAAGAATTTATATTTATTGTTCCGTGTTTAATCGTGATAAAATAAAATGTAGATAAAATTTGTCACTGTTTGGTGTCCAGTTCCTATTTTTTGCACTTCCTGTTTCAGAATAAAAAAATTAAGAAAATGATAAAAATCAGGGGGAAAAATAGAAGTATACCAGTAACGCAATAAAATAAATTCACATTAACAAAAAAAAAAAAAAAAAAAAAAAATTCTAATTAAGAATGAAGTGGAATATATTACAATCAGAGGGCAGTTTTGTAGTAGGGCAAAGATTCCGAATACTGCTGTCACCTAGTGGGAAATTAGGCCATATTCCGTTAGCAAAAACTCAGCCATGCGTAATTTCTGGTCTTTCGACATGTGATTATGGGAGTAGTAACATTTAAGAGCTCCTGTATTAGCCAGCCATGACTTATCAATAGCGATCACGGTAATGAAGCTTTTCCTTCCAGCATTCGCACTCTCGAACTGAATTTTTATCATTTTGTCAGATACGAGTTGGAATCTATTTTTGAAGCAACTTGAGCGGTTACGTGTGCACGAACTGACTTGTGAGTCGAATTCATCCATTGTCTTAACAGCAAGGGCAATGGGAGCTAATCGCGAAATGCACCAGGCAAAAGCAGTGGACGATGAATTGGAGGCGAAAGACAATTTACACAAATGTATGCCCACAACGGACACCAAACTCGACCCGCCGCTGGTAATGGACAGAGGCTACAGAGCTTGGCTCGTTTGTTTCGCATCTTTTTGGACGAATGGCACCATATTTGGGATAATCAACAGTGTTGGAGTCCTTTTTGACAACCTGGCGACGAAACATAAGGATATGGATAACGTAACAGTCTTAGTATGTAAGTATTGGCTTATGTAACTGTGGTCAGCTGGGAGTAAAGGGGACAACGATCTAAAAAAAATAAAAAAAATACACAATTGGCTTCGTGCCAAATTTTTTTAAACGTAACTTAAATGTAACCGTATGGATGTAAAAATGGGTGAATTAATTAATTGTGTTGCAAATCTGTCAGAAAGAACAATTGGCTTTAAGTAGATAAGTTATAGTGTGTTGACAGCTCGGGTTAAAGTTTGATTTTATTTTTAATTTTCATATCGTGTCTTTAATTCAAAGGGATATAATGCGAGAAAAGTGAAAAATATAATAATAAATTAATATTTCTTTATTTTCGGTTGTTTAATTTTTATTTTATTCATTTATTTGGTGTTTTTCATTTCAGCTATCATTGGATCACTTTGCATTGGAATAACATTCCTTCTATCACCTGTGGCTGGAGTTCTTACCGACAGATTCGGAGTGATGAAAGTGGCTCTCGCTGGTTCAATCATCGCCACGATAGGAATGTTTCTCAGTTCTTTCGTAGAATCCCTCTTGCTATATTACTTGACATTTGGAATTTTATTGGGAACGGGGTTATCTTTGGCATACACGCCATCTCTTGTAATCCTCGGACATTATTTTAAAGAAAGAATTGGACTTGTGAACGGGATTGTAACGTTTGGAAGTAGTATTTTTACAGTTGCTTTCCCCTTTATGTTGGAATATTTTTTTAAAACTATTGGATTGCAGCATACGTTGCAATTGCTATCATTGATGTTGGCTTCTCTAGTAGCGTGTTCCTTTGTTTTTCAACCACAACTCCCGATGATAAAACATCAAGAAACCACAAATCACACGCATTTATCGTGGATAGATAAGTGCCAGCATTTTTGTACCAAAATTGTCAACGTCAACTTGTGGAAGAATAAGAAGTACAGAATCTGGGCCTTGACCATTCCAATAGCATTATTTGGATACTTCGTACCATATATGTATTTAGTAAGTACCAATTTTCAGTTAAATTATTTTTTTTTTTAAATGGGAACATGTGGGAAGCAAAAGTGATTGATTGATAGAGTTCATTTAGGCTTTGATACATATAATATTAAAAAAAATAGTTTTTAGTTAATTTAATTAAGTCTATGCGGTGCTGGTCTGTCGGTATCGTCTTCCATAGGATGTTTGTTTACGAGTTCCTCACGAGTCGCTTGTATTAATTTTTTTTATAGATTCGGTATATGAAAGAAGAATACCAGGACAAGGACGGAGTGTTGTTGGTTTCGTGCATGGGAATAACGTCTGGAGCGGGAAGAATAATATTCGGAAGACTCGCTGATTTTCCTCGTGTGAATCGCATATTTCTACAACAGGCAAGAGTTCATTAACCTTTTATTTCGAAAATTTCAATTTGATTAAAATCAATGCAGTTCTCTTTCAAACTTTTCTTTTTATTTGGAATGTGACTCAGCCGAATGAGAGAAACTGTACTTAATGATTTTATGATTGAAAAATTTATCTGGTTTGGATTTGAAGCTTGTGAGCTTGAAATCTAATCTTCCACACTTTTTTTTAAATAAAACACCAGATGCTCTGATATTGTAGATCGAGCTGAACCATATGCTCAAAAATTCTCGTTTAAAGTTGCTTGAATTCGTGAATATTTATTTCATAAGCATATGGATATTATTATCGTTTCAATTTTCAATGTTGAAGTAGGAAAACTTAATCAAATTCTCTGGCTGCACGAACGATGCAATGACTCATGGAAAAATCCACTACTCGTTTTACTTATGTAATCACATATGCATTGATTCTTTAATTTATTCTTTTTTAATCTATTTGCCTAAGCGATATTGAAATCTAAACTGACAATCCATGATAAGCTTCGTATTTGCACTGTACTATACAAGAGAATTTATTATAAAATAAAACAAACACAACATCTAAAGTTTGAACACGATTAATAATTAATGACATGAATGACTCGTTTGACATGTAACACACAGCGCAGCATTCGAGTAATTGATGTCATTTTTACAAGCACGCAAAACAAAACGTAATTAACACGGGAAAATGGTGCAAATTACTCATGTATTAATATTTTTTAGCTCTCATTCTTTTGCATCGGGGTGCTAACTATTATCTTACCACATGCGCAATACTACGAAGCTATCATCGTCGTGTGTTTGGGACTAGGACTTTTTGACGGTTGCTTCATTAGTTTGTTGGGCCCCATTGCCATCGATTTAACAGGGCGGCAAGGGGCATCACAAGCAATTGGCTTTCTTCTTGGGCTGTGCTCAATTCCTTTAACGCTTGGACCTCCAATAGCTGGTGAGCTGGTTAGAATACAGTAGAAGGTTAGCCAAAACTTGCTACTTATTATTTGCTAAAAGTTTTGCTAACTTTCTAATAAATAAATAAATAAATAAAGAATAAAAGAATAATAAGGAAATACATGTATGTGTATACATAAAAAATTGTGATTATTTAGGCGGGATCCGAGATTGGACGGGGTCCTATCGAGCGGCATTTATTTATGCGGGTGTACCACCTATAGTAGGGTCATTAGTGATGATTCTTGTCTCCAGAGTCAAAGGGGCAAGTATTTAATTTAATTTAATGAGAAAAAAAGTGTTTTTTTCTTATCGTATTTTGTTTCCTTTTTTAATGCAGGATGAGAATGTAGATAAAGTATTCGTGCCAATACCTGAAGCTCAGATGCCCATGGATGAGACCGTATGCCTTACTTCAGGTATCCAAACGTCGTACAGAGCTTATGTTAAAAAATTAAAGTATTATAACACTTTCGAGGAGTAATTTCTCAACTGCCATATTTGATACAAAATTTTTTATTTCTTTTGATATAATGTTGTCAGTTTTGCATTTATTTTCTATTTTCTATTTTTCATTTTATTATTATTATTATTATTATTATTATTATTAATGATGACGAATGTTTTGCAAGTTGAAACTACCATATATTTTTTCAAAAAAAGATTCATCGTGATAAATTGCAAGTTGATTGATCGCAATCGAGTGATAAATTGATAACATCACGAGGCAATGGAAATATTTTATTGTTTAAGCCACTTATCTGAGAATGCATTAATTATATGTGATAATTGCGTTTAATTACATGTGCCCACTCTTATTTGTTACTGGGCGATGTAATCAATCACTATGACAGATGTATCCACAAGAGATTAACCCCATTTTTTTCACAGTTGAACAGCTATTAAGTAAATTGACATTTTTGTGTAGTGAGTCATGTATTATAATTAATGAATTTTGGTTTGATGAATACAATTACTTGAGCACTGTACTTAAATCCAATAAATGGTGATATTTTTGCAGAGAATGAATTGCCAATGAATAAAAACCTTCAATGGAACGCGCAAAATACAGCAGAAACGAAGATATCAGATTCTCCGACGGATCCGCTTTTAATTTCAAATCAAAGCACAGTTATTATAGAACCCAGAAAAGTGCAGGATTGAAATTTTACCTACGTCAAATTGTGCAACGTATAGTATATGCATTACAGTATTTTTATTTTTTATTTTTAAGTTTTAAACTTTTACTAAGTCTTTTATTTCGCTATACATATTCATATGTAACATATAGATGTGTGACTTCGAAAAAAAAAATGCAATCGGGATTTTGGTGCACAAAATTTTATTTTTTATTTTTGAAATTTAATTTAAAATTTTTTTTTTTTTGTTGATCATTGTAATGAATATTAATGGCTGGGAATACATTAAATAAAGAGCTGGTGGTTTTGCATGTGTATAGTAACGTTTATTTCAGTCTATTTAACCTGCTGGCAGGTTATTATAAGATAAAAACTCAAAACGTGTATTAAGAAATTTAATGATTTGTGTAATAAAGTAAACAAGTATTATGCAATTACAAAAAAAAAAAAAAAAAAACTGCAAGTGCAACTATGATCTTTGTGCGTCATTTATAGTAATTAATATAAGGAAATATAGGCCGGGACATGTTAATTTACTCGTAAATACAAAGTGTGAAAGTCTTATCTACAAGAGATAGATGATTATTTTCACGTCGTCTTACGTAATTATAGCTGAGACTGAGAAATGGAAAGTATGTGGGAGAAAAATCAAAATCTAAACTGCCCTTGTGATAGCTAAGGGTCAACATGACCTATTTCTATGCGAATGTTGTCATTTTTAAAGCTCAATTATACATAAGCTAAAATTATCTCAAATTCACAGTTCACACAGATTCCGTTTCAAGTCTGAAAACCTTGGCTTTTTCCATATTCAAACTCAACAAGGACAGACGGCGGATTTGTTAAATTTTGGTGAAAACATGCACACCCCATTCACACCCCATTCACACCCCATTCACACCCCATTCACACCACCACCCGTGCAAACGGTAAATTTGCACAGGCGTAAATTTGTTTTGCGAGGCACCTAATTGAGTCGTATAGAACGGAAAAAACAAATTCAAGGTTTAAATAGATGTGGAAAATCATTTCGAAATTGATCACTTAATATAATTGGAATTTTATTCTCATCTGTATCGATATTTTCCTCGTTTTTTCCCTTAATCTGGGATATGATTATCTTTCGACTACCAGTAGCTGCCTTTGGTCTGGGAAGGATTGCTGATTTGCTGATGCGCATTTCTTTGTCGGGCGATCTGGGAGCAGATGTCGAATTTATCTGAATACAATAAAAAATAAGGAAAGAAAGAAAAAAAAAGCACTTGATACTGTTATCGGATATGCATGACGCACTTGTCATATATATTTACGATTTTTCTGGGCGAAGTTTTGCTGCTTTGCATGATATTGGGTAAGACCCACTTCTGACTCGTTTGGTCTCCAAAATCCCTGATGTAACGCGGACAAAGTTTACTATCAGGTTTGGCAGTTTTGCGTTTGGCAGATTCTGTCATTTGTGTGATGATGTCGAGCTTAGTTTGCCACTCCTTTTCCCATTTATTGATCAGTTTATCTGAACTTTGCTCGTACATTTTCAAATTCCTGTTTCCATCCACCGTTCTTCTGTTTCTTAATTTAGATCTTTAAAATCAGAGATAATTTTTTTTTTAAATTCAAAACCTCAATTCTCTAACCTAGATTTTGGCCTGGCTTCTTGTTGATATCCGAACGGCCCTTTGCTGTGCAATATCTCAGACATGCGCTTTAGAAGTAATATATTGTCTTGCATTACTTTTGCATTCCGTTCGGCCTCCAACTAAAGACGTTATTCTCAATTACACTGAAAACCTTTTTTAAAAAAATTATAATTGAACCTGAATTTTTTTCAATTTTACACGCAAATGGGTGTAAACTGTCGGCGCCTTGTTATCTATGGCAGGCTTTGCTGTCTGCACCTGGAAAATTGGCACATCAATTTAAAACTAATAGCAATAAATAAAAATAATTTCCAGTGGCGTAAATGACGGGGTAGCCGGGGTTGCGATGCAGTGGGGCCCCGACAACAGGCCCCCCCCTTCCCCAAGCAATATAAATGAAATTTTAAAAAGTGTAACATGTAACTAAATATACAATTTTTTTTTATAAATTATGATTTTTTGCTATTGCATTTGTAGATTTGCTTTACTAATGTAACGTAACTCTAACACCAAGGCAAGGAAAAATTTAAAATATAAAGGAGCCCCTTCATAAAATCTTGCAGTGGTGCCCCGTCATTTTGCGTTACGCCACTGCCTTGAACCAAGAACTAGCCATTCCACTTGAAACAGAAGTGATTTGAGAAAGTTGAAAAATTGGCTCAGAAGTGACCAAATGGTAAAACTATACACTTACCATTTACTTATTTAACTTAACTCTAACACCAAGGCAAGGAAAATTTAAAAAAATAAAGGAGCCCCCTCATAAAATCTTGCAATGGGGCCCCGGCATTTTGCGTTACCGTACACCAATGTTTATTTCAATTTCACATACCCGATTTCGATGCTGAGCATACTTTTGGTCGTCAAGGTAATTTTGAATCTTCTGATTTGTTGATGGCCACAAAGGGTTGCAATAAACTCGGCGCATTTGCACCTGCAATGAACTCAAGACAGATGTAATAATTGTAGAAAATATTTTTGAGTGTTTGCATAAAGTGATCACGTGATGACGCTGTTGTCACGGAAACGAAATTGCCACTGGCAAGAAAGATTGCTGAATTACGTAATGGAGATGATAAGACAGCTTGGTAGTTTTATTTTGAATTAAGTGTTATCTTCCATGCAATGAAGAAACTACTAAGTGCAGGCTGTAAAAGAATTTACAGATTAAATTATCGCGATTTTAATTATCGTACACGGGAATAAAAGATAATTTAACTCACGTTTTTGACCTTCCTGGACCACATTCTCGAAGCGCTCAGCTAGGTGCATTTTATGTCGATTTGTTGACGCTGTTGCTATGGTTACACATTGCCATAGATTGGATTTTTGCTGAAGTGGGACTGTTTGTGACGGTATAACGACAAATATTTCTATCATTTGGTTTATAAAACTGGTGCTATAAAACGTATTTTATTTCAGGTTTTTGAAATTAAAAATGTCGATAGAAAAGCAAGTATTTATTAATCCTTTATCGCCGAACGCAGAATCAGCTGTTTGTATCGATGAAACGGGCAGATCAGGCAATTTATCCCCTCTTTTCATTTTAATAACAAATGACTGAATTTTATTATTTAATTTTTGTCTTCTTTAGCTAAAAGAAAACACATTAATCCGTTTAAAAGACCGAAGGATTCAGAAATGCAACTTCTTTTGATACAAGAAAAAGTTGAAAAGCGAAATGTAAAGTTTATTTAAATTCAATTACAAGGAGTAATAAAAAGCAAATTATTTCGTAGAATCTGATACACAGGATGAAGCAACCACTACATAAGAAAACAACCAGAGAAGCGAAGGCAGATACGTTTGATGTGGTGAAATCTATTCCTGATTTTTGCCATGCAAGGGAATTGCCTCCCACGCCTACAACTGTAGTTCAAAAAGATCCGGAAGTTGCTCTGGCAATGGCAAAAGGCAGAAACAAAACATTTACAAACTTGAACTCTCTATACGGTACTTCTTCTCTGTTTCAATTCAAGTATTCCTTATGTGTTTATTTAGGAGAGAAATTAAAAAATTTGGAGACAGTCAAAGATTTCGTCAAAGCAAAACGAGAGATATTTTTGATTCAATATCTGATTGGAGTGAAGAAAGACGAGTTGATGAGGATTCAAAATTTGCAATTGTCAGAAGAGAGAAAGTTGGATAAAGCTGAAGACCGACTGGAAGAAGACGCTGTGAATTTCGACCGGTTTTTAAAAAGCATCGATCGGGACACAATAAATGCTTTGAAACAGTAACAACGTTTTTCTACAACGTGTAACGTGTAACGTGTAACGTGAATTGGTGGTTTAACTGTTTCGTTTCAGAGTTGAAATCGAAACTAAGATGAAATTGGACAAAGTGGCTGAAATTCGAAAACTCAATGTGCAAATAATCACTTTAAGAAGGTAATTAACCATTTACATTTCAAGTTTCGTTCACCTTATAATTGGTTTTTAACAGCAAAATCCGAAAATTAGAGGAAGTTCTTATCGAATATAAAGCGTATGAAACATTCCTGACTAATGTTGCACCTCCGGTTTGTTTTTTCAAACTTTTAAGCAGGATGTAATTTAACACTTTTTTCAAACACTTTTCTATAGGAATGGAAAGAGAAAAAACTTCGAGAACGACAGGTTACGACGAACAAACAGAATCGCGCCGTCAGTGGTATAACATAACAGTTAAAGAATTGTAGTAAATCCCATAAAATAGAAAACGTAATACACACATTAGATAAATCAGCCGAGTATTCTTCATTGGACATTAAACATCATCAACGAAGCATGAGTATTGTTTCGCTGCGAGGGAAAAAAGTCAAAAGACGAACGAGCAAAAAAGTCGATGCAAAAGATTTCGGAGACGACCATTCCAGTGATTCCGGAAGGTGATTATCTTATTTTTTGATCAAAATATTTACTTTAAACAATTCATCGTGGTTTTAGTACGGGAATGCCAACCTCGGATCAATTTTCTCCCATATCGTCGTTGTCAGAAGACGAAGATGAAAAGGTAATTGAATAAATTAAAAAAAACAAAAAAAAAAAAAAAAACATTCTTAGGCAATTTGTGTTGCATTTACATGTAAGATGCCACGAGACTCTCTGTTTTCTCTAGGTCGATGTGTTTTTCAGCAAACCGCAACAACTTTTGGATATTTTTGCTGGTATGGAGGAAAAAAGTCTACTCATGATTCAAAAAAGTCAAGATAACGAAGAAGCGCTCGAGGAATTACAAACAGCTTTCGCCTTGACTAAAAAAAAAATGTATGAATATCTATATTTAGGTAATAAAAATTTAAACTAAATCATGATTTTTCAGGGGTAAAGAAATTAACATGCTCACTAAGCAAACAATGATGTTGGAAAGATCCGTTACTTGGGAAGAGGAAAGGGCAAAGGATTTTCGATTGATGGTCAAGTACGAAAACAAAAAAGAAAAAAATTTTAAAAAACTTCTTTTTCTTAAATTCCATAAGTAACACGTTCATATCGTTGATAGGTTGTTTTCGTTCGGTCAATACAGCGAAGAACTTCAGGACAAACTATTAGCCGATTTAAATTCCAAAGTTGAATCAGTTTACACCAACGTGATTGGACCAAACGATGCGAACATCAACACGCTGCAAATGACGATAGCGATAGAGAATAAGTTAGAAGAATTGCTTCAGAACATCGATGATCTTCCTTCAATTGTCGTCGAAGCAGCAGAAAAAATGCGAGAACGGTGAGTAACGATGCGTGGTGTGTCAAAAGCGATAAAACAAAGTATGTAGGGATGGATCTCTTAATAGACATCGGCGTCAGTTGCAAAGGGAATTGAAGCTCAAACAACAAGAAGAACTACAAGCGGAAAGACAGAGACGCACAATGGAGAAAGCTTTGACAACCACCAAATTCCTATCTGGACGGAAACTGGTTTTCCGCAGTATTCCTCCATTGCAGAAACAAAAAATAGAAAAAACTCAGTGGCATGCACGGGAAGATGAAGAAATGATGTATTTCTTTAATTGAAACTCTCATATAAAATAACGATATGCAAAATTTTGATTTCAGCCCTAAAAATGTATGACAAAAAGGAGAAATACATTTAAATCAGTTTTAATGTTCGTTTTAAATGCTCACAAATATTTTTTTAAATTGTTACAAATGTAAAAGTCTTGGTCAAAAGCACTTTTCCTTTTTTTTTTTTTGTTGTTGAAAAAAGTACGTCTTTAAAAGTTTACAAACTACAGCAACTAACTTTACACTTCCAAAACTAACAAATCACTTCTTTCGACAAAATTATAATACAATACATATAAATAAAAATAACATATTCTACATCAATGCAGCCTATCGCTATCAAAATCCAACTTAAGATGGCACTTTAGATTTGCTTGATGTCCATTCTGGAGGCGGACTTCGAGGTCCTTGTGGTTTTTTGGCTAATCGGTTAGGATAAGCTGAAAACAAAATGTAAATCAAATTTTTTGTTACGTTAGTTTATAAATTTGAAATTCCCTAATACCGTATTCTGTCAGGTTTTCGTTGCAAATGCTTGCTTGTTGTCGAGTTTTGTGCACTTCTTCGGCACTTTTACTTTCAATTTTCAAACCCAACTTTAATATAAAAAGATAAAAGTTTAATCTATATTAAAACCCTTGCATTGGAAGCACTTACTTTTGACAAGATTCCAAATTTAGTGAATGATTTTGTTCCTAGTGCAGTAGTCTTGTCTTCCTGCGTCAAGCTTTTCTTTAAAATCTTATTTGTTTCTGCGTAGTCAAACATTTATTTATTAATTACACGTAAAATTGAGTATAATCATTTCTGATTACCACTTGGTAGCATGTATGCTTCCCTGGTCTTTTCAGGAACAGCTGGCGGTGAACAGTCGTCATCACTCAGCCATTCTTCGCCCCACTGTCAAGAAAAACAAGATCTCCATTAAAAAAAAACTCAAACTCAAAGTAAATGCAAAGTATCTGTTTGACCCCATTAAAAAGTCCATATGTTGTGGGGGGGGAAAAAAATGAGAACTTACACTGAAATCGCTATCACATTCGCTAACTGACATACTGACACTGCTAAGACAATCAAAGTTCACCCAAAACTGAATGTTTTTAATCTAAATCTAAAAAAAATAATTTCCTTAAACTTACAATTTCCTGGAAGGTTGTCATCACTCGTCACCGGTCAGGAAATCAAATCCTCAATTCCTGTTTTCATCAGCTGTAATTTACCACTAATGTACAGCTAACCTTAATCTAAGAATTGAAGCACACCCATATCAGATAAGATAAAAGAAGAAAAGCTGATAGTAACTGATAACAGGTACAAGTTGACGTCTTGACTACCAAACTAGTTTGAAAATAAATATCAACACAACTGCTCGCTCGCTTAAAAGTTCTTTACTCTCATCTGGTTTCAAAATAACTTGACAGCCACCCAAAAAAAGTATCTTTAAATAAACGTCAGCTTGGTAAACTTTGTCTTGTGTAATCCACTTTAAGGTTTTCTTTTTACTATATACTCAAGTAATTATTGCACAATGAATCAATCACACGTGATCGACGGCACAATATAAAAAAAAAATAACATACTGTATAATAAAAGTAATTTAATTTACCATTTTTTCACGTTTTAACTTCACTTTTTTCATATTTGCTGGCCAACGACCTAGTGACAATAAAAAAAAAAAAATAATAAAAAAATAAAAATTCTAACAATTCGTTTATGTTTCACATTTTTTAAATACCCGGTAATGTGTGCCGCCATTTATAAAAATTCACCATTTCGTGCTCGGCATTCGTGTGTTTCGGATGTTGAAGGGAAAATTGGCGTTTTAGTTTCGGCAAGGACAATGGGAGCAAATACAAGTCATCCTTGGATCCAGGATGTAGTCCTAAATGGTAAGTAATTTTCAGTTTTTCTTTCAACACTTCTGAGTAAATGCAATCAGTTTGTGCTTCGCCATTGCTCGAATTGACATTTCCGCTCTCGTCAGCGTCATCAATGTCATCTTCGGATGAAAAATCGACACTTCCTTCTATATCACAGCATTCCACTTGACTCGGTTTAGGTGGCGGGATATTTTTTCTCGGTAATGGTTTTGGTTTCTTACATCTCATGCTCTTTTTTTCGCTTTCTGCAGACGAAACTTGATCGTAACCCTTTTCAGATAACGTTCGATCGCTTTCCTTTCGTGAATTCAACACTTGTTGAACTATTTTATACGAACGTAAATCATTATCAAAATCATCTTTCTTATCCTCCTTATTAGGTTCATTCGATTTTCCACTGCGGCTTAACCACAAATGTTCGTAATGTTTTTTTGGCGTCAAGTTCGTCGTCGGCTCGTCTAATTGCTTCCTCTCCTTTTCAAACCCACCAGCTTCTATTTCCCGCATTATCTCCTGCACGTCTTCCGCCAGGAAGAATTCTTCAGGTATCGGTGAAGATTCTACTTGACTTTGCGATAATAAGTTCCTAATCGCATCGCTGTTCGGAACTGGTTTCTTATCGTTTTCGCTCGTGGTTTTGGCGTTTGGTGCATCAGTCATCTCGTTATCTTCATCACCCGTCGACAAAAGGTCAACGAAACCACTCCGCGGGTTCTTTTCGATGGTATTTTCAATCGAGGTTAAATTTCGGTACATTTCTGGAACCACGTTTATGTATCCACTGGTAATTAAGTACTCTTGACAGTCTTTGATAATTTGCTGATAACTGTCATCTTCATCTTCATCTTCTGCTTCTGCTTCTGTGGACTTTCCGTCATCTGACCTCGACTTTGAGTCGGCAATTTCAACTATTTCTTTATCTCTCGGCAGAATTTCCATTGCATCGGCATTGGTCACTTTCTCTGCTTTTGCAATTATTTCTTTGGTAATGCATTTTTTCTCATTTTCTAACCTCAAGTTCCTCGACCGCTTCTCCTGATGACGCAATCTGGGACTGTTCGAGGGACTGTTCATTTTCACCGGCAGCGGTGGAGGTTTGTCGTCGTCGTCGTCGTCGTTGTCCTCGACCACACTACAAGAGTTCGTTTGCATTTCCACGAGCGCCCTCTGGGGTTCGCTTTTAATTATTTCCACTTTAGGCACCCACAATTTCTTCTCGACGGCGGGTTCGTGCAGTGTAAACTCGATTTCCCTCGCTTTCACTATATTAGTCTCCTCCACTGAAGGCGGCGTCACGGCGCGCAGGGGTTCGGAAACCAGCTTATCACAACTCGCAAAGCTGCCGTTCTCTTCGGAGAAAACCACTTGTTTACCGTCGTCATTAATCTTCACTTGCACGAGCTGAATACCTGCTTTATCGAACCCAGCAACAACGTCTGGTTCCTTCTCGGCGAACAAATACCAAGGTTTCGTTCTTTCCTTTGTAACGTGCGGCTCGTCGCCGGGTTTGCTGGTCTTCATGCTCTGCGACCGTCGCGGGTTCCAGGGGCTCGACTTGAGTTTGATGACTCCTTTGGGCAACGTCGAATCCTCCACGCCTTTCCCATCTCTCCCATGACCGTTGACGGGCACCTCGAGCGTGTCGGGCGACGCTTTGGACGGCGGTTTAAACATTTTGAGCGATTTGCTGCGCTTCACGGGCAAAGCGGGTTTCTCCGACTCGTCGCTCTTTAACTGCGCTTCTTCGTCGTACCACACACTCGAGCTGGACCTGCGCAGAGAATTCCTCTTCGGTTTATCCCTGCGGATAAAATCGGGCGTCTCCGGCACCGGCGTGTGGATCGCTACGTTCGCCGCGATTTCGATCTCGATTCCGTCTTGACTGTGCCTCAACTCCGAATACACCGTCAACGCCGTGTCGCGGTATCTCAAAGCTGCAGTCTTGTCGCCTTTCTTCGATAACTTGCGCTTGTCCCCGTTGACGACGTTTTTCTTTTTGCTTTTTGATCTTCTCGGTTGCACAACAACGTTTTCTTCGGTGGTGGGTTCAGTCGTCGCTTCGGGGGCGTTGTTTTTTTCGAATATGGCTCGTAGTCGAGCTATGCTCGGCTTGTGTACTATCACTGCCTTTTCGGGCTGCAGGTCGGACTCTGTGGTTGGCGATGTTGCTAATGATGCGGTCGATGTTGAGTAAAGAGACATGTTTTCGTAATGATGTTCTGAGGGGGTGGTGGGTTTGCTGTCCGACGTTTCGCTTTCTTTAGTCGACAATTGCTTGTCCGAATAACTCCATGATGAAATCATGCGTTGAACATTCCCACTTTGTGCATCGTCGGGGTTTTCAGTGCCCGCTGTGATACCGTCTCCATGTTCGCTGCCTTCTTTCACTGATGACACATCAATTCCTGTTTCATGACAAAAAAAATAAAATAAGTAAAAAAATCTACATGAAATTGCACACATGTACCTGAATATGAGTTTCTTAATGAATTTTTATTGTCGTCCTCTTCGTCGATGAAAGTGCATTCGTTTTCCAAAAGCGTTATTGGCGTTCCAGAAAAATCAACATTTTCATACAGGTGGCTGTCCATAACTTGTAAATGCTCCTCAAACAACTCCTTAACAGCTCGATACACTAAAATGTACTGTTCCTAATACAGAAATAACCAAATACCGTAATCATATTTTAAGTAACACTCCCTTCCCCTTAGTAAAAACAAACCTTGGTCTGAACCATTGCTATCCGTTGTTTTCGCATGCTGGAAACCAATTGAAACAAGCTGAAATCATCAGTGAGTTTCTAAAAAAAAAAAAAAAAAAGTTACATGTAATTAATTGCATTAACAGATTGTAAACATTCTCAAAATACCCCTGTCCTGAGCAACCCCCAAACAAAATCGATCGCACAGATTGTTCCCGTTCTTCCACAGCCAGCGCTAAAATTAAACAATATTATAGTTGGTACGACCCAATTTCACTCAGGGTAAATTTTTTAACCTGCAATGAACGAGTACTGGCAACGTTTCACTGGCCTGGCAACCCCGAACGAGTTTTACCATCTTCAAAATTGGTTTAACAGAGTCGGGTATCCCGTGATCTGGCCATGAAATGTAATGAAATTGAACTATCGTTCGTTCTTGACCGCCACAAGTCGCCGTCATCGTTCGAACAACGAACTCGGGGCACACTTGCTTGACGCGAACCTAAATCAAACAAAAAAACATAAATAAATCATGTAGATGCGAATGGATGAAGTGATTCAAACTTACAAATTTCACTTTAATATTCCCAAACGACTTCTCTTCACCACCGTCAGTCCAGTATTTATCGCATTTCCTCTTTCCACTTTCGATTTCATTACATGACATAATTATCACTTGTATTTCACACTCCCAAATCATCCGCCAGAAATCATCCACTGTTGATGGCAAAGGGCCTTGTGAAGCGACGTACGCCATCGATCTACTAGCCCCCTATTCAAAGAAAACAAACGTTAATTTTTAATCAAACAAATTAACATTTAAATATTACCTTAATGTAACTGGCGTTGACATAATCCGATGTTGGAACTCCAGGAATCGGAGAAATTGTAACTCGAGTGTAATCATCTAGTTGTAATTTAAAATACGTTATTTTTTTTAAATGTTAAAACAACGTTTAAAGTCATACTTACAAGGTACAATATCTTTATATCTGTTCTTTTTTCTGTTGATTTCATTTTCGCCATGATGCGATGAATATTGAGGTGAATTTCGAAGACTTTCAGTTAGGTTTTTTAATAACTAAAAATTAAAAAAAAATATTATGAAAATGTTGTTTAAAGTCTAAAATTTCACTGCAATAAAAAATAAATAAACAAACACCAAACTATTACAGATAAGCTCATCAACAGGAAAGGGGAAGAAGAGTTGAGTTAAATTCCTCTAATCCAAAAATAAATGCACTCTATTTACACCATAATTTATCAGGGAATTTTTATTTAGGCAAATCAGCCTCAATTGTTTATTTTTGGACGATGATGTGCAGCTGATGAGAAAAGGAGGTCATATCTCTGGTAACACACTTTTTTCCCCTCCTTTTTATTGAGGAAATAATACAGTCTCGTTAATTAGCCATTAATTATACAGCGCGGTTTAATTGACTATTAAAATTTCGATTTTCGTTTTATCTCACGATAATAAATAAAAAAAATTGATAAAGAAAATCACACATGTTTAGTACAGTACAGGTATGTCAATAAACTTTTGTTACATGTGCTTGTTAAGTATCAAGTCAGTGTCGAAATGGGAGAAGGAAAAGTGAATTTTTTAAAAGTCCTTTCAATAGCAAAACAGGATGTCGAATACACAAAATCAGTCATGCAGAGAGTTACAAGTTTATAATGCTTTTTTTCCCTACACATTAAGACACGGTGTTGATGAAATGTTTGAGTCACAAGTGAATGAAATTTATTTTCCAAATCAAACCAGCAGTGTCAAGGTCTTCTAAGTAGTTTGACCTTCAACTGCTGGAAACGTAAACGGATGGCATAATTTTGTTTTTTGTGCTCGCAAGTGTTACGTATGGCATATATAAAGAAGAAATTCCTCTGGTAAATTTCACTTTTCCGCCTGGAACCAACTCATAATACACAAACAACTTAAAAAAAAAAAAAAAAAAAAAAAAAAAATTCCAAGTTTTACATTCATACTTTTTTTTTCAAGATTTAAAAGAAAAAAATACATTTATGCAATCGGGATTAACAATCTCGAGGATTATGCAACAAGTTATTATTGAGATGCACTGAAATTCATTTTAAAATAATGACACCTTAAAGAAACAATAAACATTTACCTCTGATGATAAACAAACACTTTAAACAAGAATATACCTTAAATTCCTTCTCGTACAGATCGTCGCCTTCTGATTTCTTCGATTCCAACGTTTCCTCATGATTTATGAAATTCTCCAATGTTGTACGTAATGGCATAATTGTGATTTTTTCATATCTTCAAATTTCGATTTTCACAAACCACAGTCGGTGCGATGTGTGAGAAGCGACATACTTAATGGAGGTTACCGAGTTAACATTAAAGGTGCGTGAGCTGATATTACGTCATTGATGATTGTTATTGGCGTGTATAAAAAAGAGGTTTGTTGTCGTCATAAACTATAAATACCGACGGGCTGAAATATTTCCATTCGGTATTGAGGAGAATAATTTTTTACG
>JAQFZP010000719.1:0-28259 GCA_034695745.1 Geophilus truncorum | reverse complement strand
ATCAGCCAACAAAACTATAGATCTAATACATTTCACCAGATGATTCCTACAGCGGTAAGAAAATGCAAAACAAAAATAAAACCCACAAAAAAATCTTTTGTGGTTTGGTGCTTGAAGATGATAATAATGTCATACCAAAGAAAAAAAATGACAGTCGAAATGAAAATGAGGTTTTAAAAAAAATACATTTATTCAGAATTCATTTGTAAATACAAATAGACAAAAAAATCCGCTATATTAAATTGAAGAAAATTTTATTAAAATTTACACATAATAAAATAAAGGGAAAAAAATCAATTAAACAGTAAATTCACGTCTGTAATTAAAACAAAAATAATCGAATTGATGACAAGAAAAGAAAAGAAAGAAATAATAATAATATAAAAAAAAAAAAAAAAAAAAAAAAACAATTTAATTGTTATCAATCATAAATTCATAAAAATCCCAGCCCACAAAACCAATGTAATAGGCATAATTAATCAAGTACGAGGGAAAATCAATGTATTGATTGGGAAAAATCAGAGTAAAGCAAGAAAATAAAGTTACCTCTGCTAGATGGAATGACGTCAACTACAAATAAACTAAAGATGTTCGAATGAGAACGAAAAGCAAAGAAATGCTTAAGTAAACTGTCAAGCCAAAAGAAAAGTGTCACATTGAATATTGATGAAAACAGACTGAGAGAATTTGCACAAACCAAAGGGTGAGGAATACCAAATACGCCGCCCTTTTCCTGTATATCATGTAAGGGGAGAAAGGTCCTAGAAGTCAATAATTACGAGAGCCAGATGATGGGGTCGCCGCGGGACCAACAAAGTCATCCATCATAGGAACGTGCAATTTGGCAAAGAAAAGCTGCGCCTGCCAACACATACGACATGCTTCACTGCATTGCAAACCCCAAAAACTGCCATAAGGCATGCCAAAGTTTACCTGTTTTTATTTATTTATTTATTTATTTATTTATTTATTTTGATTTTTCAATTTTTCAATTTTACAGAGGGATTTTTAAAAAATTAAATGACGCCAAGCATATTGCACTTGCTACTGGTCGATGTCAACCGATCGACAAATAACGTCAATAACGACTAGGGTACGGTTAAAGTGCATTAAAGACCCGCCTCGAGTTGATTGCCTGGAGATAAACCAATTGCAAAGTGGGAAAAGGCACATAAAAAGTGTTAAGAAGGGGAAAAAAAAGTAAAAAAGAATAAAGGGGAAATGTGGATATCACTGTCGCCTCTAACCAAGAAATTTCCCATTCGATATATCACCTGCACCGCACTATCCTCAAATCTCAGAGGAATGCGTCGACTGCATATATGGGAACTCGTTTATCACGAGAAAACAGAAACAAAACTAAAAGCAGCCAGGGATATAGGAGTTGGAAATAAAGTTGAGAGTCAATTTCAGGTCAGCTTGCTGTGTGTGTATTGTGTATGTGTCGTGTGGTCAGTGAAATCATTTCCAAATATATGAGTTGTGCCTTGGAGGCTGAGGCAGGAGCCGCCGAGTTAAAGAGAACGGAGCGCGTGTTTACACGTTCCGAGTGTGGCACATAATTTCATCGCGCGATGACCAAACATCCGAGCCAACACATCAGTCAGACTAAGTAATCGATGGCCTCCCCCCACGCCTTACAACTGCTCAACTTGGGTGTCGAAGCGAGAGCGCATGCGTGCCTTCTAAGGCGCCACTCACGAGGCGCAATTTCGAGCGCCTCACCTCGTCACTAATCAGCCACTCGTGGCAATTTTGTAGCAAATTATACGCAACTCGGCCGAGATGAGCAACACCACATTTCTCAGTCAACTCCCGCCCAAGTCGGCACCAACTTCACCTTCAACTTGCTCACTTTCTTTTTAAAAAATGCCACCGAATGCGCGTGCGCCCTATAAACAAGTGAGACGCGCACGCGACTTGCCATTCTGAAGACACGCGCACAGGTGGACAAAACCCAGGTAAGAGTTTTCTTTTATGTTTAATTTTTTCCTCACCCCGATTTCGCATGTAAATAAAAATTGGCTATTTTTTATTTTTATTTTATTTCATCTTTTGTACCATTATTATTATTGTTATTTTTTATCACGCCGCATCGCGAATAAAACGACAAATGGACACGAGTGCAACAGGTGACAGTCGAAACATTTTCCCGTTGTTTTTCCAACGAATTTTCCCTTTTTTCCCCCCAATTTTGTAAAATTGTTCTTATCGTTTTTACTCGTTTTACTGCGATTGGTTCCTGTTATAAGCAATAAACGCGGCTTTTTTGCGTCTCTGTTACGATCCCCTCCGCGCTGATAGTTTTTTTCCCCCGGCCTTACTGTCCGTTTGCTCACCTGATGTTCCCTTTGGGACACATACGAGTCCGCTCTTCGGGTTTGCTCATGCATCGTCTCAAGCTCAAGCGGCGTCCATTGGTTCTAATGGAAGCAGATTGAGCCGAGTTTTTACCATCAAACTACCGGTAGTTCTATTTGCGCCCAACAACGGATAACAATTTTTCGCAAAGTGAAAGACAAGAATTTCCTTTCTAATCGACACTCGCGAATTGCTGAGGTCAATTTGATTTGGTTTGGTTCAGTTTGCTCACTCCTCTCACCTCGCACTTTGCACCTTGCAGTCCCCTCCCTCTCTTGCCGCTTTGTCATTTCAACCTTCGGGCCAAATAAAAGTCCATTAATCCTTGACCAGAGGAATTTGTCCACACCAATTTGGTACAAACTTGTCGCTCGCACTGCCGCGTTTTAAAATATTAGCAAGTAATTAATCATCGAGTTGGTGTTTCCCCTCGACTGACAGGTGCGTTCTTCATTTATCAAATGAACACCTCAGTTTGGTTTCACCTTACAACCTCGCTGTCGTGCGGAGAGCGGTTTATACTAGTGATGACGTCTCAATTGAGTTAGTGAGACAGTCTTGATTGCGTGCGAAACGAGTGTGTGTGGTGTATGCGAGCGCTCTATTTGTTGATGGCAATCCAGCTGCGTATAGACATAAAGGCTTAACTCCACGTGATTAATCTGACGGCATGCAAATTAACTTTTATTATGATCTCTGCAGTGCAGCATCACGTTCCATGCGATCTCAGATCACGAACTAAAAAACGCCGTTTAAGAAAACAACAACAACTCTAAAAATAAAAAAAAAATCATAATTTTCTTTATTTTCTGCTAAAACCCATCGCCAGCTGTGCTCCTTGCTTTGCTCAACATTTTTTTTTAACTTTATTATCCTCGGGTCAAACTTAATTAAGTTTAAATAATCTCACAGGTAAACTTGGCTTTGGCTGACAGAAACGTGCGCGTCTCATCTCCCGCTTACACCATAAACCGTTGGTTCGGTTTCAGTTCTTCTTTACACAACACTTATACAAAGAAGAACACGCAACAAGAGTGGAATGCTATTCAGAAAACTCGGTAATAAAACCCTTCGCCCTGCAATTGCAAATTGTGGTTTAGAGCGCACGAACCTGATTGTTAGAAGCGTGCAGAGTTTCACACGATATTATTGTGTTGCCACGTGTCAGTTAAATGATTAGTGGTCAACTCGACTCAGCCGTCTCAGGTGGAGCACGAGAAATAAATTTGTTAGTAAGGGGAATGAAAGATGTGCACAGGATACGAAGCAAAGTGTCAGACGCATGCAGGCAGTCGGGCACTTGATGATGGCGTGCTAGAAATGGTGCTTCTAACCACGGGCCTCGACTAAATAATTCAGCATCTGCCCTGTAGCAATGGATTTCATTTATCTCCCGTCAGAACAAAAATATTGCATCTTGTTTCTTTCTGCTCTTGTTCGTGCTCAGTCGATAAATAAAGTTAACCAAACTTTTTTAGATTTTAACAAAATAAAGACGGAATAGTAAAAAAAAAAAAAAAGAAAATCCTGCAATCACATTAGGAATAAAAGGGACTCGAAACTCAATTCCCTACCCGCATTTGCATGGTGATATGTGAAAAAAAATGAGTTACAATGATAAGATTTGAGACACAAGCAAAAAAGATTTGTGCGGAGTGTATGGTACCGTTGATAATAATCAATCAACTAAAATGTCACTGAATGCCAATTGAGAGCGCAGCCAAGTCAAGCTTGTTTAAGGCCAAGTCATGCGATCAAAACTGAACTCTTTCACTTTAAAAAAATAATTAAAATGTCAAACGCAAAAAGAATAAATTAATAAAAGATGTAAAGATACTGTAGCTAGCTAGCGTCATATGTTATCATTTCAGGTAATTTAGAAAGAGCAGGGTAAAAATGAGGTCAAGAAGATTCCTTTCCTTTCCTTTCCTTCCCTTCCCTTTCCATTCCATTGCCACCACCAAATTAATAAGGCATGATTAGAAACGAGTATATACTTGACCGCACGAGAAGTGCAAAGATGAGTCCATCAACTAACAACACACAAATGGCAGTAGTTCCTCCGGAGGCATTTCATTCAGCCAATCATTTCCTCATTTTGTTTCCATCGCGAGATTGAGTTGCACCACGACAAAATCCAATTTCGACCCATCGCTACGAAAAAATGAATGCGAATCTCGATTTTCTATAGTCAAATGTAATCAAAATGACAGGTGCCAACAACACTCCTATGTAATTAGAAGCGCATCTCATATTTCCTTTAATATAACGGTAACGTCAAAGTAATGAAAAAATATATAAACGAACGTTGCAGAGGGTTTAGTGCTGAAACCAAATATTCTTATAAATATAATCGCATTTGTCGGGTCAGGACACAATTTAGAAAACGGAAGTGAGCCATCAGTAGATTCTTCGACACAATCACAGCTTCCACCGGAAGCACTCAACTCCCAAACTGACGAATGTCACTAACAGATTCGTGTCACGTGCGCCACTATTCAACTGCATTCAGCAAAGCGTTTAAGCGTGACGTCACGAGTGCACATTTTTTGCCTCCCCCCCCCCCCATCCATCCATCCATCCATCCCTCCAATCCCACTTGACTTGAACATTTTCGCTTTTCCCCGACTAGACATTTGTTGTTTTTAAGAGTTGGTCTCGGCTGTAATTTGTTGTCCAAATGGTGGTGCGTTACGAGCTTCACACAAAAGGTGAAGCAAAAAAAGTGAGCTGTGAAGAGAAGGGTGTGGAAGGCGTTCACGTAGCAACGAATTCACGTCATTAGTGGTTTGAGGTCGTAATCCTGAGCGCGTTTTAGGAATTGCACGTAAAAAAAATAAAATCACGTTGATTGGGAGCGCCCGAATGAAATGTGAGGGCGTAATGTCAATAAGTAGATTCCTCATTAGATGAATAGTTGTAGTAATGGGCACTGCCATTTCGCTAATCCCTTATTTATCTCTTGTTATTTTTAGTGAGTAAATTCAAAACTCACATTTCTCGTTGCACCAAGGTGTCATTTGTTGGTCCCAATTTGTATTTTGTCAACTGGAGCGCCTTGGGTCGCATTCTTGGTTTTGGCGTTTCCGTGCGTTTCTCCCCAGGGATGCGTCTGTCTTTTGTAGCGTTCGTAAACCAAGTTATTCCCGCTGAGTTCTCTCATTTCGTCCGAAAAAACTTATTACAAACTCGACAGAAAAGGGGAAAAAAATTGCTAGTAATTGATATCAAATCAAATTCTCATTTACTTTTTCTCATTTTTTTCTCTTCTTCCCCCCCCCCTACATCTTCCAACCCCAATTCTTTCTTTCTTTCTTTTCTCTTTTATCTATAGAACTGTCGATGACGAGCCCATCATCTCCGGCACCTCTCTTACCCTCATCGCCATCTTTCAATCAAAGCGAATATATACCATACCATTTGCGACCAGAAACTTACATCGTTCCAATTCTGTTCGCAGTTATATTCATCGTGGGAACACTGGGCAATGGAGCCCTCATCTACATCTTCATTAGAAACAAAACTTTACGTAACGTGCCAAATATTTACATAATAAGCTTATCCGTGGGCGACTTGCTGGTCATTTTAGTAACAGTACCGTTCGTAAGTACCGTTTACACGTTGGAGACATGGCCGTACGGACTGGTCATATGCAAATTCAGCGAATTCGTCAAGGACATTTCGGTAGGTGTCTCAGTGTTCACTCTAACGGCATTAAGCGCAGACAGATATTTTGCTATCGTAAACCCGATGCGCAAACACATGGGGGGCCGCGAGAGCAAAGTAACAGTACTCGTTGCCACAGGGGTGTGGCTGGTGTCGATAATATTGGCACTTCCGGCAGTCATTTTTTCGGTGGTGAACCAAGTGCAAGTGCAAAACACGGCCAAGATAATTCGCTATTGCACGCCGTACCCAGAACACATGGGCGACTTGTACCCAAAGTTGACCGTTCTGTTCAAGTTCCTCATTTACTATGCAATTCCTCTGATCGTGGTCGCCTCTTTCTACATACTGATGGCGCGTCACTTGCTCGTGAGCTCACAAAACCTTCCGGGAGAGACGCAACAACAACAACACAGGCAGATTGAAGCGAGGAAAAAAGTGGCAGTCACCGTTCTGGTGTTCGTAACCATGTTTGCCATTTGTTTTTTCCCCCATCACGTGTTCGTCTTGTGGTTTTATTTCTATCCTGATTCTCAAGACATTTACGACGACTTCTGGCACGCTCTGCGCATCGTTGGCTTCTGCTTCAGTTTCATCAATTCCTGTATAAACCCCATCGCATTGTATTGCGTGAGTCGTTTGTTTAGAAAATACTACAATCGTTACTTGTTTTGTTGTTTTGTTCGAACGAGTGGAAGAAGATTAAAAAAAAGGCGGAAAAAAATGGAAGGTGAAAGAAATTCGAGCATGGTCAACTTCAACTCAACCATTGGACGAGGCTCTACTTCCATTTCAACGCTTCACTCGACTGCTCTCTGAAGTTAGGAGAGAAGAAAATTGAAAGAGACGCCCGCATTGCCCTGTAGGAAAAGGATAATCTACCAATTCCCTTCGAGCTACGAAGGAACCGGTGCACTGCACAAGTTACAGCATTCATATACTTGGAAATAAACCAAACTTTCGTGAATTTACTTCTCCCTTCTTTTTGTGCTTTAATAATCACATTCTTCGTGGTTGTAATAGTTATATTTTAATGTTTCGTGTTTCTTTTCTTTTCTTTTCTTTTGTTTTCGATGTACGAAATGTGCGTCATTGTACCGAATGCGTGTGGTATACAATATTGTGCAAGTGCAAATAAGTTATTTATTCTCATGTTTATCTTGGTTATTTGTACTTAAACAAATTAAATAAGATATTTTCATCTGTCTTTGAGACTCATCTCGTGTTATTAAATTCATTTGGCTGTTGTGTTATGGTTAAATTGCAGTCACGTTTTGATTGCGGTGGAGTTGAAGCAAAGAACACGGAATATAGTTAATCAATCACTAGAATGAAAGCCAAAGATTGAGGTTTAATCTTGTTACGAGATGACAAGGAGGGAAATGCCAGCATCTAATCAAAATTGAAAATAATGGTAATTTAAAAGGAAGTTGCAAATAACAGGTCTAGAAGATGATCAATAAAGTGAAATCGAAAGCAAACTAAATTATAAACACAGTGCACACACATTAACCATCATTATTTTATTTCTTCACTTACTGTATGTCTTATAATCATTCAAAATTTAAACAGACATAAAACTAAATCTTATCAAATTTTGAAGACATTGATTTTCTTTTTCCGAATAAAAATCGCCACTCAAATATAAAGATAAAAAATGAAAAAGGTAAGTTAAATTGATTTGCGACACTTCAGCCTTCAATTGAAGCGGTCAACGTCAAATGTCCTTACATGGATTTAAGGAACAAAAAAATAAAAAAGGGAATGTTTGAAATTTATTACTCTGAGTCAACAACCCAAACAGCTACTAAAGTTAAAGTAACCTATGGGAATCATCAAGTTTAAAATAAATAAAAAAATAAATAAATAAAAAAACAAAGAAAGAGGAAAAACACCAATTGTGCTCATCCTAAGTGTTGGTACAAACACCAAACCATCTCATGATGACAGGACCTGTAACTTACAACTGGGTGGACATTTTAAAGGTCAGTAATTAAATTGAACGTTGACTTTGACTTAAATTGATTATATTGATGCTGTTATTGAAAAATGTTTTCAATGTATATACTGTATGCATCGGCTTTTTTATAACTTAATTTCAGAGGGCATTTCTACATGGCAATAATTCACTGCGGTGGTACACGACATTGCATAATTCCGCCGCAAGAAGTTTATTTACTGGTCCGGCTTTAAAAACTTTAATGGAAATTTTTCAGTTTATATGTAAATCGTGAGAATTAAATGCCTAGATAGTAATTAAAATTTTTTAACCCCTATAAAGTTTCACTAATCACGGTATTAAATCGATGAATATTACCCGAGGATCAAAAACACGACCATTAAAACATGCACATCAAACTCCAAAAATCTGTCTAACATTTGAATAATAAAAATGCAATTCTTTGCTGTTGTTGCTAGTGGAATTGGCTTATACTTAATCAAACTGTCAAAATCCCCCACCATGCATTGCAACGCTCATTTGTTTATATTAAAAAGCATTTTCTAGTACGTATGTTTTTGTGACTTGTAATTTTATTGTGGAGTTAACGTGGGGTTGTTTCTACCTAGAAAAATATACGGTACCTATCTATCTTTAAGCTGTGTTTATATTAAAGTTACATGACAGCAAAATTACTTGTGTGCATGCATTGCACACATCTATGGAAAGGATCAACACATTGATTTTGCAATGTAGAAATTGCATATTTGAATTCAAATAAGATTTCTGAGAAGTGCAATTTTCCTATGTTATTATAACATGTAATGTAATTATAGGAAAATTGAGAGCTAAAGTAGGTGATTGCCAATTCCGTGATAAATCAATCACTTCATTTCGTAACAGTCAATAGAATTCGTGTGCTGAATTCATAGTACTTGGAACATTGTTAAGGCGGTTTCGTGCCACAACCAACCATAAATAAAGATTAATCCGAAAAAAGATTATATTTTATCATGCTAATTTTATTTCAAGCATAAATGTTTACAAAACTTATTCAAATAGTACATTTATCAAGTGTTTCGATATTCCATCTCAATTTCACATTTTAAGTCATTTTTATTCATCTATAATTTATACAGAACTATTATCGGTTAAATGGTCGTCGATTAAATGGTGAAAAAAAAACAACTGAAATTTTCATAAAACTCTAACGCCTTTTAATGGATGTACATTGCTTGAAACACTAAATAAATCCACGTTCAATAGTTCACTGACTCAACAGAATTTTTTAACACGAAGTTCGGCATGTTTTTTTTTAGTCTTAACAGCACCGTTTTAGTTTCGCTTTCTAAACACACGATGGCGTTAGCTCCGAACTCGTGCCATTTCGTCATTCGCCATCTCGTGTCTTTTCCCGACACTAGATGAATATTACAACAGACTTTGGAAACGATTCCAATTACCGTAAAAAATGAATTTTCAATTCACCAAATCTAATGCCAACGGAAATAAAAGTGGGTTGAGTGATGACCAAATAAAAAACGTCATCTTTTCAGTTCAGATTGAGGATAGAAGGATGAAAGGGTAGAAGGAAGAGTAACAGGGAATTGGGAATTGGCCTCTTTGTATGCTCCTTGCTCGTGTCACACACCAATCTCCTTCTTCTTCATTCTCCTCTTCAAGATTGGCCTTATACTCATCGATTTTGCAAGCAAAAAAAAAAAAAAAAAAAAAAGTATGGAAGACGCTAAAGTTATAGAAAAACGTCAAAATATTAAAAAAAAAAATATTAGCGATGAGAAAAAAACCATATGAAAGCAAATAAACGTCATTTTTCGCACAAAGACTAGCAAAATAAAAAGAAAAAAAATGTTGAAGAGAGTTTAATTTAATCGAATGAAAATCGAAGTTAAAAAATGGTGAGCAGTGCAAACACTCCGTAGACCATTGCGCATGGATATGCCACTAGAGGTTGTTGTCGGTCCATGGTTAAAGCTGTGACGAATAATTTAGATGCTGATAAACTGCACCATAAGATGATAAGCACAGTCAACACATTGCCTAAGATCCCCCTGCAATAATAAGAAAGACAAAGTGAGACACTCAGAGTACAACACACAAGAAGAGAAAAAAAAATAAAAATAAAAATAACGATAAAAAAAATTAATTCCTGGACTAGTGCCCAAAAACGTAACGTTTACAGGATGAAACGCGACTTAAAAAACGCTCGCGTCGCAGCAAAAAACCGCTTATACAAGCACACGAAATACAAATGAGATCAATCACTACTCGACACAAAATAATGTGTACACAAATCAATAGAATGGAAATGGAATAAAATGAAATGGACATGACAACTTCAAGTCCCAAGACGAGGCAAAGTAATTTCTTGTGTTGCTTTCTTTTTAATGGCACTTCACCAACAACAAAAAAGAGAGGAGAAAAAAAAAGTGATGGAAGGACCGAAAAAAATTAAGGGAGTGTGGAAAAAAAGAATCCGAAAAAAAAGATGACATTGAAAAATTGAACAAGCAACTAAACATTATTCACTTCAATTCCAAGTCTGGAGAAGTCAGTTACACGAATGCGACGCCATAAGCCAAGTCAAAAGACGCAAAGGAAAAGTTGTGTGAGACTTCTCTAGAGGATTTGCTTGTAGAGGAAGTCGAAGATGAGAAGGAGGAGGACGTGAACGAAGGAAAAAGAGAAAGAGAGTGAAAGAGAGGTGAGGGGGTATTTGTGCTGCCTCACTGACCCTTCGGCTTATCCTCGTGACATTCAGTGGCAAACACTAGAAGAACGCGCATCACTGAGTTTCATGTAAATTCCCCTTTTCCTTTTCCACTGCCAAGTTGAAAACGAGACGGGAAACTCATGGACTAATCCCAACTGACTTGTGCACGTCCAATCGACAAAAAAATCGAAATAAAAAAAAATTTGGATAAAAAAAAGGGAAAATAAAAGAAAGGAAAAGGTGATGCGAAGAAGGATGTCGACAGTTCTGGGAGTGGAAGACGGGCTCGTGGATGCCTTTGGAGAAATCATTGCGAATTTGCGACGAGAAAGGCGCACATTCCTAAAGAGGGGAAAGAAGGGTAATTGCATGGTGCGTGCGCACCAATAGAAGATACGGGAAAAAAATTAGGGATCCCGAAAAAAAAAAAAAATAAAAAAGAAGAAACACAACATGATAAAAGAGCGGCAAAACCAATTGGCATTTTTATTATAGACACGTGCCATGAACATATTTTACAAAACCGATCAAATTGGGTAACGGAAAAAAATAGGGAGAAAAAAGGAGGAACCGGTCGAAAATGCAATCGAGTAAGAACAAGTGAGAAGCACAATTGTAGGTTAGTGCATTTTGTGCGTTTCCATCCGTGAATCGAAATGCACTGAAAGGGGTGTGGGAAAGAATAAAAAGAAAAAAAAAAGAAGAAAGAAAGAAAGAAAGAAAAAAAAAAGCCAAGCAAAAAGAAGAGAAAAAAGGGTCTCATTTCTTGTTCGGGTTAATTCATTGGTTAAAAAGGGCGAATGAGTCGATGAAGCAAGTCCAGCGCAGATCCCAATGTGGATTAGGATGTTGAGACGACATTTGCAAAGCACCCTCTCCAGAGACTTAGGAGCTTGCAGTCAAACTCAAATGGCACCTCCAACGACATTTTTTTTTTTTTTTTTTGAGTGATTGGCAATTGCCCGAGTTGTGAAGAGAGAAATAAAAAAAGGGAATGGAGTTTGGTGAAGGAGTTTGATTCCATCACCTACATTGCCTCAAGGTTCCTCCTCCAACCCCTTTCTGATGTACGAGCAACATCTAGTGAAGGATATTACCCCATTGCAGCTCAACTCTTTCTTCCTATCTCGGGATGCCTTCTCTTTTTCTTTGCCTCGCTGGAATTTTTTTTCTCTTTCTCGGGATTCCAGATTAAACTCCGATAGTGCACGAATAAGTGCGGATCAAAGTAGAACCGAAAACAAAATTAAACCTCTCCCTAAAACAAAAGAGCTATTGCAAAAACACTTGAAGCAAACAAAAAAAAAATACACCTAAACTTCCTCTCGTTATTGATTTCTTCTGCCTCCCTCTTGTTTTCCTTGCCAATTACACGCAATAACTATTTCGTGTGATTCTTTCACATCTACATTCCCAACCCGAGAGGCGATAAAACCATTTTTTATGCAAGAAAAAGGTGATTAAGCACTTTTCATGCTTCAGCTGCAAAGGGAAATAAATGTATAGAAAAAGTTATATGCTTCTCCTGGAATGTCTCCAGTTGCTGCCACTTTTTAACCAGCAATAGAGTGGTCCGGTAGGACCTCAATGTGTGCGAGCAGCCAAGCACACAGCAACTAACTGAGCTGTCAATTACATTTTCTTGTTCGCTTAAAGATAAAGACTCCCCAGCACTAAATTAAATTTCACTAGATAGACTTAACTCAATGAAATCATGCACACTTTAACCAGCTTTCGTGCAGCACCAAGCTTAAACTATCAAAGCCTTTAAAACTCGCATGGTAATACATCACTTTCCGTTAGTTGGAGCTACTTGTACATGCTCATTGTTTTAGACCTCGACGTGGGCAATGCCGTCTGGTGGCAAAATTTAAAGGAAGAGAGAATTTCTTAAAAGCATCGCAAATCAATGGGGATTCTTTTCATTTTGAGAATTTGCAATATGGTGGAGTGAAGTTTCTTCTTGGCCATTTCCTCCCAGATAGCTTTTCCAAACGTTTTAAAACAGAACGCAGCTAATGCACTTATCCGATACACTGACCGGACGTGAAGTAATGACCACCAGGTTCGGTAAAAAAGTCAATATTTTTTCTGTAAACAATTCACTTTGATGTCTTAATTAAAAGCGAACTAGACATTAACTTCCTGTCAAATTTTAATAGAGCCACCACAATAATGAGAGACACTTTTTCCCCACAGACTTCATTTCATTGCAGGTCTTTCAATAATGTTGAGACCAATTGGGTGCAATCACACTGCAATTTGCATTGCTCTGTGCTGCCATATTGGCTTTTGGCAAGCGATATGGCAATTTTGCCTCTATATGATGCCCTGGAGATTGCATCATACCACACAGGGGATGAGGTGGTAAAACCCAACTCTACCTCCTCACGGTCATCTCACGGTGTTGATGGTTCGCTATTCCACCTCAACACACAAAATAATGAGAATGTTGGTATTTCCAGACTGCGATTAGTTGTTTTACTTTTTCATACTTTTAATCATTGGATTTATTGATTCGCCTTTAATGTTGCCGTACTCTTTGTACACATTGCGCACGCATTATTAAAAGCCCCATAACGTGCATAATTACAAACGAGAACCACAAAAATAAAAATAAAACTGGCTGAAACTCGCTTATTTCAGTTTACTGTAAAAGACCAGAACCAATCAGCTTCGATTTAGCCAATGGGGTTTTAAGATGAGATTATGTAACCCTCTGTTCCCAGACTCAAATTCTATTCTTGTGAAATTTATCCTTCACATTATGCTTCTGACCTCAAGAAATGGTTTTGTATTTTGACAGAACCTGGTGAAACCATCTCATGCATCTGTCATGTCATATGATCATTTTTTTTCCATCCATTTTTTTCCCCGATTCTAGCCACGTCAGGAGCTACAAAAGGTATACTGGGTGAGAAAAAAATTCTATCCATTTGGAAGGTTTTTGCGTATCAAGATACCTTGTCACCATTTAAGGATCTTTATAACATGCGATGCGCAAACCAACAAGCAGAAGATATTGCTCGTTTCACTTCTTTTCCAAAAGAAAGCTATATTATCGGATTTTAACATTCCCATAAAAGAAACCCTCTCTTGAAAAGCCTGCTTGACTCTAAACTTGAGAATCATACGCACTAACCATACAACCATCAAGGCCAGTCCGCCTTATAAGATCAGTGTTTATTGTCGTATGGCATTTCCGCACGTGCGCAATGAAAGAAGTCGTGTAACCCACAACTTCTAATAGTTTTATGGTGCAGCGACAAGCCAATGAAGAAACAAGGTGGTTAATGCGCAACCCATGTAGAACACCACCGAAGGAGAATTACAAACCAAAAACACGTAGGGGTGTGCATGTTACTATAGAAACAAGTCACTCATAGCGCCTAAAGACGTGTATACTGGCGGCGAAAACTGAAACAAAGAGAAAAAAAAGAAAAAAAAAAAGCAGGCATCTCAAATCTGATCAAAGTCACCAGAACAACTTGTTCCGTACAGTGGCGAAAGCCGCAGCTGCCTAGGGGCAACAAGAAAAGATAGAAAATTGCACCGAGTCTGGATTCAATAAAAACTTCAACGAAACCAGGCAGGAAAGAGTATCCCACGAATGGCACTCTCGTAGTCGTAGTGCAAATATTTCAACGTTAAAATTTAAATTTTACGGTATTTCTTGCCACGGCACAAACTGCAACTATAGAAATAATTTAGAATTACATTTGGAAATGTCGAGCATCAACTTGACCGGTCACTCGTCGGTCACGGGGCTTCGAAAGAACAGTTCCGGCTCAACGGATCATTTGCTTTCCTCTTCCCACCTACCACCACTCGCTCGACGGCCTTAAAGTTTATATTTCTCCACCGAAAATCACACACTTTTATTCATCGCTCCCACTTCAGAGTCCACCACACTATGTCACACGAAGGCAAGATGAGGAGCAAGACGTGACACGAAACGGTCTTGACGTGCTGGAGATCACCCTTCAGGCTAATCCCCACCTTTCCCATACACTGTCGAAGTGGGGAGACAGATGCAGAGAAGACCTAAGTGCATGATGGCCAAATCGTGCCGTCATCCTGGCACCACTTTTAAGGTTGCATTACCAGGTAACCACGGTAGATAAAGAAGGAAGAAGACAAGAATGCACAATAGCTCAAACCTTTAACTACAACCGAGTTCCAGGGCAACGAAACTTTTTTTTCTACCACTTTCCTTCTTTTTTAGGCCTTTGCATGAGGATAACCATCACATTTACCCTCGACCTTCCATTCCATTCGTATTATCTTAGGTCTGTAATCCTTATATCCATCACATTTTCCTTTATTTGTTGGCCTTTGCTCTTCATTTTATCGCCCAAGCTAGAGCTGAAAATCAGCGCTAACAGCACTCGGTTTAGTACAAAAAAAAAAAAAAAAAAAAAGATAAAAAAAAAAAAAAAGATAAGGTATGGTTCTTACTGCAACGAGAACAAGATGGACACGCCCGACAGAGCTACCATGGGAAGCAGGCAATAACCTAGCACGCTGATGACGCAGCCGATGGACACTCCGGTGAGACTCATCAGGTTTAGAAGTGCGTGTATGGCTAGACACCCAACCACAGCGATACCGTAGATGTAACCAAAATGCACTTTTCCAGACTAAAAAAAAAATTGAAAAAAAAATTATTAATAAAAAAATAATCAAAATTTTGGGCAATATCAAAATCTCTTTGAAAAACACGCATAATCGGATTTTCCTAGGTAGTTAAAGAGTAATTAAGTGGCTTTACGCTTTAAAGGAAAGATTAAACTCTAAATTAAAGTCTTTCAACGCACTTGCAGTTCATTGTCAGTTTGTCATCAGTCGGAAAATAAAGAAAAAAAATGAAAAAAATGTGAAGTTTTATAAAGTTGAGAATGAAAATAAAATGTAATGCAATAGTGCGAAATAATTAACGAGAATTTTCTAACTTGATTGTCACTGGTTAACCGCAAATGAGACGAGCTTTTAATTTGCCACTGAGTGAGCGTATCAATTAATTGCCCTCTCTCCCCAATCTTGTCTTCCGTTGACAGCTCCCTGCTGTTTCTCTTTTTCGCGTTACCTGGCAACCAAATGCAGGTGTCGGAGGAAACAGAAGAAACGTTTTGTTCTCTCTCTCGAGACGCGTAGAGCTCTGGTAGTGTGCGCTCCAACCACCAATCATTCTTCCGGTCTCGAGAAGGGAGGAAGAGGAGACCCTAAACATCACCCCTAGCTCCCTCGTTCCCTGCTAGTATAAATCACGTAATCAGTGACTTACCAGCAATAAAAAGCCTCCAAACGCTAAGCAAAAGACTAGGGGTCCTGCCAAGTCGCTATCTTGCATAATCGTGGCGTCCGTTTGGCAAAAAGGGTTAAGCACAGCCCACGTCTGAAACGAGAATAAAATAAAATTTAATATTTCGACGTATTATCTTAAGTGTATTTCGTGTCTATTCCAATTGATTTAATTCTCCTTGAAAGGGAATTGCATTGCTGCAACGTTAAACCAAGAATGTGAAGAAAATTTATGCAAATTAGGCTATTTTAGCCTAATCCACAAGCAAGGACATGTGAAATTTTCTCTCTTATCAAGTCATTATTAAAGATAAACTGTTGCTAATTTCCCTCAAGAAAAATTAAATAAATACCAGAGTATCAAAAAAAAAAAAAAAAAAAAAAAAATAAAAAAAAAAAAAAAAGAGAGAATTTTTCATATGCAAATGAGTCATAGAAATCAAAATAAAAGATAAAATGAGCTACAAAACTTACAAGTGTGAAACATATTTTATTCATGCACACTTTGTGTTAAGCCAAGAAGCTCAGGGGTTGCTTTTACCCAATTCATCAATTATACATTTTTAAGAAGCGAAAAAAAAGTAATAAAAATTAAAAATTAAATATAAAAAAGTATAATTAAATTTAAAAATTAAGCATAATGAGGTGGTAATTAAAAATAAGACACCAATTGAGCTGCTAAGCAAAGGTGAAACTGTGTATCTATTTAATAAATGATCCGACAGCAGCCGCAGATGGCTTATGAGAGCTTAGAGAGACCTCTCGGGCGGTTCCCTAGTGCCTTCATCCATCGTCAACTTAATCAATGACATTTTCAAAAGAAAGCCTGTCTCTTTTCATATTTCTCGCTCGCATGCGTTTTTTATATGAAAAACTTTAAAAGTCGAGTGTGTCGAGCCAATTGAATGTTTCTTCACGAGTCAAGTAAATGCGTTCATTATCCGCACCGCCAGTACAGAGAGGAGAGGAGAGGAGAGGAGAAGAGAGGAGGAAAGAGGGGAAAAAAATAATAATAAATGAAAACACCTCCATATTTGTGCGAGCCCCCTTGTTTAAGTTTAGTAGGTGCGCTTTTCATTTTCTTTCCTCAACTTTTATTTTTATTTGCAAATTTTTTTCTTATTATATGTATAAAGAGGTAATTTAGACTCTACAAAATTCCAGTCGTGTAATTCTTATTTGAATTACAAGAGGAGAGCAAGGGATAATCGGATTGATAAGAAGAAGGGGCGGAGGAAGATACTAAAACATTTCACATTTTAAAGGCCTTAATCAAAATTGATTATTCTTCGCCAGACAAAAGGAAGAAGAAAAAAATTGCTACGAGCGCATAAATTGTGGCCGGGGAGAGGGATTAGAAGGCAAATGAGAACAGTAACTTAAAGTCACCAGTCACAACTCACCAACTGGATGAAAAATTAACACCTAAGGGACATTAAAAGAAAAAAAAAGAAGTCTTTAACCCACCGAAAAAAAAAATATTAAAAAAATAGAAATAAAAAATTTTCCGCATCCAAACATTCGGAGTCAGATAAGTTGATAGGAAATTTGAAGCAACGTCATCCAAAAGGCATACAAAGCTCCGATTTCCCATGCACGAGGAATGATACGAAGTCTAATAGGCTGCTTTCAAACACGGCTTGCGGCAAATCATCTCCCGCTGCGTCTTCACTTTCTTTTTTGCCTGCATTTCTTACTCACATTTTGACTCTTTCTTACCTCGGAACTCGAAGCTGGCGAAATCTTGGACCCTCCTGTCATGTAATTGCTCTCTTTCCACTCTTAGCTTAATAGAAAACTCGGCAAAAATAATAATATGACCGAAAGGAAGGAGAGGGCCACGAGTGGAGTGTAGTGGCACTACATTTTTTTTGCACAACCACCACGAGGACAGTACGGGCCCTCCACTCCACCACCCCTCACTTTATGGACCATAAAGGCAACCTGACGCAACCCCAGCCCCAGTCTCTCTCTCTCTCTCGCTCACTCTTTCTCTCTCTCTTAGCTCTACACCATTTTGCAGCAGTCGTCGACTTAACAAATTCACTTGACACGCGAGTTTTACTCTCACCATATTAGCCCGAGTGAAGTGAACGAGTCCCACTAGATAAATCTACTACTCCTCACTTGCTCTTGCATCGCCTCATATTTTTTCATCTTTTAAAATCGGGAGACGAGTGCCCCTTATTCAATTATTACCATCCGCAAATCTCTTGGTGTGATAACCGAAGCAAATAATAAAAATTAAAAATTAAAAGTACAGAAAAGGAAAAAAGCCCGTTTGTTTCCCCTCAAGTGGAATTTTATGGCACGATTATTTCTGAGTTTTTGGGCGTGGTTGAGATTTTTTTTTCTCTCTTCTTCTTCATTTATTTATCTGCGTTTTAATTCTTAAAGATCCTTGATGGATTGATTGCAGCTGCGACCAATTGCATTGATTATTTGTTAAATTTAATGAGATTAATTGAGACGATTGAATATCCCCATTAAAATTTAAAAACTTAAAGCTGCACGGTGCTAATTTGCATGCAATTCTCCGAGGTTAAAGCGCTTTATTTGAGGTCACTTTTGTGTAAATAATTGTAGTATTATATTTTTTCCAAAGATAAACTGCAGTGCAATTACTATTTTTCTATTTTTTGGTTTGTTCTCGTTGTTGTTACAAGAAGAAAAATTGATTATTCTTTTGTTTTCATTTAATTCTCTTGAATCATTTCAATGAAATAATAAATTTCAAATAGAAAATAGTTGAAAATGACATTTTGCGCAACTGAAACACACTTGTTTCAGCAATCTGTTGACATTGAAGTATGGTTTTTGCCCCCTTCTCTCCCCCCCCCCCCCGTAATCCGAGTTTGAAGGAAAAAAGTCTAACCAGAGGCGAGATTTCCATCAAAATCTGGATTTTCAACATCTCCTGCACCCTGGATTAATAAATCAAAAATGCATTTTCGAATCGCTTCTCCCATTTAACAGAGCGAATTGCATTGATTGCACCACGGAATCATTAAAAACAAGAGACGAGAGACGAAAATATATATTTTAAAAACTTAAAATATTTTTTCACCATACGATAAAAAATGGCATCTTCCATTCTGATGCCCTTCCATAGCCCTAGGTTCACAACATAAAAGCGGCAATGGCACCCCATTTTACCCCCTCTCACCATCACATCTCCACACTCCCCCCCAGGAGCTCATCGTCCTTTCTTCATCTCGCATAAGGCATCAGACAAAAAGATAGTGAAACCAAATAAGAAAACCTCACTCACTGCATTTCATTTACCCGAATAATAAAAAAAAAAAGAAAAGAAAAGAAATCGAAACCACTCGACATTCAACTCCACTTTTGAAAAGCGAATGTTTTCTCGAAAACGCAGCATGAATCATTTAAGAAACGATCGTCGTGTTTGAACAAAAACTTTGCTCATCTTTTTAATGAAGCACCAAATTCGAAGATTATTAAAAGTGAAGAGAGCGCAAGGGAAAAAAAAGATTGAAAGATAATCGACAACAACCATCGGAAATCAATAAAGACTACGACGGCGACGACCCAACATCGCAGCTGGTGTCAAAACTGCTTTTAATTCGACACCCCACCCCTTCCGTCCTTTCCCCGAAAAAGAAACGAAACGAAAGACGCACCACGCCTCGTTGCTTCGATCGTGTTGATTTGAAAATTTTAATCCTCAATTTCTTCCTTTCATCAGATTGTAATCGAGACGAAATTATTTAAGATGTTTTTTTTAATTTAAAAAAAATAATAATTTATTACTTTTTTTCTTTATAAATTTTTTTTGAATGATGAAAGGGAAAAAGAAAAAAAATCCGCCACAACAAAAACAAAAACAAAAACATCTCTCTATCAGGTATGCAGGATAAAGATGAAAGACACACGAAACGGAAGGGGGCGTTTGAAAGGAGGGTGCTGGGTATGGGCGTGCTAAAGCAGAATAATCCAGGCGTTCGTTGGTTGGTTCCCTTCCCCGACCCGCGTGCTCGAAGTCGACCGGTCTGCCGATCATTTTTCTAGCCGTGCTCAACTACTGCCAGTATCTCGCCCGCCTTCAACACTTGATGGCAGTCAAAACAAACAAGGAAGCAGCGCTAACACTCACTTGGTATCAACGATACAATATTTGCAACGAATTACCAAGACGAGCAACGAACGAGGCCGAGTGACAGAGATCGAGCGGGGCTCGAGCCGAGGCGAAAGCCCGAAGCGAGCGAGTGCTGTGCCGCATCGATGCCGATCGCAACTCGGGCCCAGCGCCGGCGCTAAAGGTAAATCGCGGGGTCCGTTTGGCCGTGTAGGGTGCATCCAATTTGTCAAATAAGTGAAGCAAAAGCACGAACGCGGTGAGCTGAGACGGAAATTGGTTAAAAGGAAATCGATTCAACTACACTTTGAATATACAATTACCTCCACTTTCTCTTCCCCTGCAAATCGGTCGATTGCCACTATTTATTTATTTATTTATTTATTTATTTAATTTTTTTCCCTTTTTCACCTCATTCGCATTTCTCTTCGTTTGTTTTATTTATGCAAACTTGTGTTGAGGGTTGGAATGCGCTATTAATTCACTTAATATGGTAATTTGATAAGGGATAAAAAATAGCGGGTCCCTGCGGACGTGGTCCCAGGTGAGCAGGCAATGTTGATAACCACAAGATGGCCAGGTAAACACAAATCACAACAAGGTAGACGGCGAGTCCGCAATTTACAATTTACGCTGCACCGAAGATAAATGGCCGCAGTCGGCGTTTTAAATCCTCTCACTGGAGTAATCAAGATGAAGGAAAAGAAAAACACGATTAGCCAACAAGGCAAGAAAGGGGTTAAAGACACTTAAGGCTGCAAAGAAGAGAGACGGTACTTAGCACGGGGAGGGGCTTAATTAATGCGAAGAAGCAAAACGCCCATGCGGCAACAACAACAAATTGTATACACACGAGCTTTTTTCCTTTTTTAACCCTTTTATCACCAGGATGACATTTGGTGGTGGATCCCAACCGGGCGATTTAATGTAATTATTCTAATACGATTGCAAGGAAGCCCGCAAAGAAGCCTCGTGCAAAGTAGTGTTGGTGACCCCCAGAGGATACCATTACCATGATTATACTTAGTATAGAGAGAGAGCGAGAAAGAGAGAGAAACGCACATAGAAAGAGAAAGAGAGAGTGGGTATCTGATTCATCGCCACACAAATAATTGCTAGTGAATCTTCGCAGCCACTCGCGTTTATGAATTTTAAAGTCGAATAACTCCACTAAAACTTTAGGCGTATCGTTCGCGTTCCTTCACACCTCTTGAAATACAATCTCGACCTGCATTACATTTGCATAACTTCTCCACTCACTCCCCTCTCTCACCCCTCTTTTTTTTAAATTCCCCTATCCATATTTTTTTTTCCTTTTAGTCAATAAATTTCCTTTTTTTCTCTTCTAAAAATTTAAACCTCGACTTATGAACGGAAAGTAATTTAAAAAAAAAAAAAAAAAAACTCCACCCGTAATGAAGATCTTAAATAAAGAGTCGAGGGAGAGGGAGAGGGAAAGAAAGAGAGAGAGAGAGAGAAAGAAGGAGAGAGTGAGAGTGAGGTTGGCGTTTCCTATAACGTTTTGGGCAGAGGCAGCAGCGAGTTTTATTGGCTGTCACTTTTAACTAAAATCAATAAGGAACTGGTGGCAGGGGGGGAGGGGGAGGGGAGAGGGAGGGGAGAGGGGATGGCACGCGCCAAATGTATTACAGCACATACATTAGTCACCGGTCAGAGCCTACGCTCCACCGACCACTTTCTTCGCCGGCATGGATTCTGATTTAACACTCCCTCCCACTCGCCCGCTTCCATATTAGCCCAGTATCTAACAAGCCACGGGATGCTTGAGTGCATCGCCTTTAATCAAAAATCCTTCCGGGACCCACCCTCTGGAAGTTAAATGCAAAAATATGGGCATGGAAATTTTTGTTTACCTCGTCACGTTTGCTTAAACATCTACAGGTGTCAGTGACATTAAGTGTGTATTTAAAGTCCCCATAGGAAAATGAAGAAAATGTGGGGAAAACGGGATGAAAATGAGAACGAATCGAGTTTTTGGGACGCGGCGAAACGGGCGAAGGGAACGCAGCTCCACCTTCAACACGCGGCGGCGTTCGTTCGGCGCGGCACTCGATTTGCAATTAATTGCTGGTGCGAAATGTTGTTGCTCTAACACATATTTGGCGTGGTGCTGTAGTAATTACTGGCCGCACTCTTGCTTCAATTATTCGAGTCACAAATTGTAGCCGAGTAGGCAGCCAATAACAAACCAAAACTCGCCTTTATTCTCCTCTCTGCGCTCTTCGCCTGGCGAGCTTTCAATTTCCCAACGAGCGAGCATAACCCCGTGATTTCGTGGCCATCACGAGCAAACGTGAGCGTTTCCGGGAGCCCGCTGACCATTCCGCGCCACGCCAAATGCCAACGCTGTCGTTTTTCTTTCCATTTAAACCTACGCTGTTTCCTTGACATAAAAACATCCCACGCGTCGGAGTGAATCAAAATCCCGAACCAAAATTAAACCGTGTGAAAAATAAATAAATTTAGGAGCAAGAAAAAAATTTTTTTTACCCCCCCCCCCCCCACCTTTTTTTTTTTTTTTTTTACTTTCTCTTTCTTTTCGCTTGTTTATTTATTTATTTATTTTAAGGGGGAGGCGAAAAACGAGAAGGTGGAGGAAGAATGAAGCGAGGTGTGATGGGCCGATGGGTGTTAAAGAAGTGAAGCGCACACACGGGTATTGGTTTCAATTGTTAAGTGTGTCGAAAGGAGTGTTTTGTGCGTGGGTAAATATGTATGTGCGAACAAGGTTTTTCCCAACAACGGTGCGCAATCAATACTGACTCCTGCCAGAAGTTCTTGTGTGCTGCCATGAAACTGATATTGGATGGGATTACTCACACGAGGGCTGTGTCGTAGACAGCCACGAGCACAAAGCAGTTTTTAGAGGCACGAACGACACACCTCTTGAAACGATGGTCTAAAATCACTGCCCTGATCCGAAGGGAGCTCAAACACAGAAAAGACGCATCGAGTGTGAAATTCATATCGACGCCATTTGAGCGAGATGAACTCGTTCAACGAAATGATGGTGCCGCGTCTGATAAGGACAACTCAAAACGGATTCCATTCAATCCGCGTCCTCTCTCTCTCGCTCTCTCTCTCTCTCTCTCTCTTTCCCTCTTTCTCGCGCGCTCTTTCTCGCTCACAAAACTCACGGCCCCTAATAAACCGACCGAGTTGGGTTTGCAACAAACATTTTATCAACGAACCTAATCCCTCTTGCCTTTTCCTAAAATGTATTTAATTTTATTCATTTGTTTATTACTTTTTAAAACAAAGTGAAGTAAAATAAATAAATACGGAAATGTCACCCATGAAGTTCATCGACTAAACTCAATTACGTCTATCAATTATTCACGCGCAATTCAACGTGTGCCCTTTAAAAATTCACTCCAGAAAATTACTCACGCCCACATTACTTCTAGCAAATAGAATAAATCGACTAACTCGCATGCAAATTAACCCTAGTCTCTTTTCAATGAAGATAACCCCCACCTCCTCGCACCTACGCACATACCGCCACGTTTCCCTTCTCCTGAAATTTATTATTTTTTATTTCTCTTTCCCTCTCTCCCACCGTCTATCTTTCCTTTTGATAAGAAAATTCGCGTGTTGGTTTGGGAAAAAAAATCCGACGAGCTTATAAACGAAGGCAGTGCAAGCCGTTCATTGTATAAAGATGCTCATTATCAATTTACAGCAGGTGTTGTTTCTCTTCCTTTTCTCGTTTTGGCAAATCGTTTGCCCTCATTTCTCTCATTTCCATCTGAGTGGCTTTTTGCGAGCAACTCTTTTAATTCCGTCTTCCGTTCATCGCCTTTTCCCTCTCTTCCACTCGCAATAAAATGATGGATGTGGCAAATATCTCCAAAAGCTGCGATTCACCATCAAAAAGAAAAGAAAACGCAGGTAAAAGTTAGAGGAGAGAGAAAAAAAAAACATAAAAAAGAAAGAAAATGGTGAAAGGCTGTCATGCATTATTTATATCAAAAAATCAGAGGAAAAAAAAAAAAAAAAAAAAAAAAAAAAAAAAAAAAAAAAAAAAGATCTTAGTCTACTCTACGACTTCTTGAACGAGTCAAATTTTCCCTTTCTCCATCCATTTGGCCTCATTTCATTTGAAGAAAGGCTGCAGGAAGTAAAAATAAAAGACGCATCGTTTCTGCTTGGTTGAAAAACAGAAACGAGAAGCCACAAGAATTTTGTTTTCATATTCTAGTCGTGTTGCTCGGCATTAATGCGCTGTCTCAAATCCTTTTTTTTTTTTTTTTTTTTTTTTTTTTTTTTTAAATTTTTTTTGTCAGCAAACCACCTTTCTCATCCATTTTTTATTTTTTTTTATTTTTTTTTTCTTAGACTCAACGAGCCTCAAAACTGCAAAGATTCAACTTGAAATGGATGACAATTAAGTGGCAGGCAACACGTAAAAGGACGATGGTTTAAAGATGGCTCGTCTCGAGTGGTGTGCACTCCTCGTCATCGTCATTTGTGCTTTGTGCGCATCTCTGAGCGCCAAAACGGACGCCTGCCCGACCGTGTGCACGTGTAGATGGAAGAGCGGCAAAGAAATGGTGATTTGCACCAATCAAGGACTCGCGTCTGTTCCGACGAACGTAGACGGAAGCACTCAGGTGCTCGACCTGTCGCACAACCCGCTTCAGACACTTCCGGCCGAGATGTTTGTCAAAGTGAAATTGCTCAACTTGCAGAGGATTTACTTGTCGCACTGCCGTTTAACGTGGCTGCACCGCACGGCGTTCACTCGCTTGACCAATTTGGTCGAGCTGGATTTAAGTCACAATTTGCTCAAACAAGTCCCATCCGAGACGTTCGCCGAGTTCCCGGACCTGCGTCGGATGAACCTAGCCAACAACCCTATCGAGCGGGTGGAGAAGGACGCGTTCGCGCACTTGTCCTCGTTGACGAATCTGGAGCTGAGCGAGTGCCAAATCGAGTGGATCGACAACCTGGCGTTCCGCGGCCTCTTCAAACTCACGCAACTCAAGCTAGACGCGAACCACCTGACTCGGGTGGACGGAGCGGCGCTCGTGCACTTCGGCTCGCTGCACGCGATCGAGCTGCACCGCAACCCGTGGCAGTGTGACTGTCATCTGCTCAACCTGTTCTCGTGGCTGACGAAACGCAAGATCCACTCGTCGTCGCCGGTGCGGTGCGACCAACCGAGGCACCTCAAGGGACACGTGCTCGAGCAGTTGACCGCCGACAAATTGGCATGCAAACCCAAGGGCTCGTACGTGAGCAAACAGGCGCGCGTGACCGAAGGCGACGATGCCCTCTTATCGTGTCGGATTACCGGCAACCCGGAACCCCGAGTGCAGTGGGTGTGGCGAGATCGGGTCATTAATAACCACACGTTCACCTTCGCCACGCCTCAGACATTCATCATTCACGAATCGGGCACCACCAACAAGACTAGTGCGCTGCGCATCGTCGGTGCCACTCGCCAGAACGCCGGCCGCTACCTGTGCGTCGGCGAGAACGACGCCGGCCAGTTTACGGCCACCACCAACTTGCACGTGGTGGCAAAAGACGACGAACACTCGGACGTGTACGCTGGCCACGTGCTGGGCATCTTTGTCGCGACGACGCTCATCACGACCGTGTGCATCACCATCTGCTTCCTCGTGGTCAAGCAGCGCTATCTCAAGGACAAGTACTCCAAGGTGCTCGTCACGTACGAAGAGGAGAAACCGCTCAACTCCACCTACTGCAGGGATAAAGGGCCTCACGAAGAGATCAACAAGTCGAGCATAAAGACCTGCTACACGGGCAAATGTTGTGCCGAGTCAGCTGATGGCATGACATTCGTCGTCAACGACATCCGCGTCGCGAGGACCCCCCAGTCGGCGGTGCGGGTCGACGCGGCGGCAACGCTCGGCCTCGCCAGCAACAACAGGAACGAGGACGTCAAGCCGCAGAAACAAATGCTCAAAGATAAAATCGCCAACGCGATTCGAACGCCTACTCCTGATGGCAGGGATGCGTCCATCAATAGTTTGAACGAGAACGAGGAGAGCAAGAAGAACGCCGATTCGCAATCTGATATCGAGGTGAGCGAGAACAAAGTGCAATTCGACCACGTCGCCGTCGAGAGCAAATGGAAGAAGCGAAATACGAGCAGCCCGCTATCCAAGTACGACACGGCCAGCTCGAACGAGTGGCTGCCCACCGAGATCAATTGCACCGCATTCCAATCGCCCAAATTCAACACTCAAGACAAGCTCTGGCCACTTTGCGAATTCCCCGCGCACAACACCAACATCTGCGTCTTCACTTCCACTGGCTCCGATAAAAACTGTCACTTGGATTTGGAATGCATATCGTCCAATAACTCGGAAGCGACGCCCAAGGACACTAATTCCACGTTGGCCACTTTTTTGTGCGACATTAGAGAAACTGATTTGTAGCCCACACATAAATCATCCACGCATTTCTCCCATTCCAACACGAGTGTGTATAACATTTAATGACCGCCATTCAAATCTTGTACTTGATTTTATCAACCCCAATTTTTTTTTTTTTTTATATATATATATTTTTTCCCCTCTTTGCTTTCCCATCCTCTCCAAACACCCTCCTAACAGAAAACTCAAATAATCGATAGAGAGAAAATATGTAGTTAGGAATTTATGGTTTTCACCCTTAAAAGTCGAGAGCAGGGAACCGTAATAACCGTTCGTCCAAGTAAAAAGTTGTAATTGATCAAATAAAATCGTCAAACTACGTGATTTTTGCCACTGTCGAAATAATTTTTTATTTCTCCCTTATCGATTATTACGGATCCGTCCTCTTAACCTTTAAACAACAAAAATCAATATGCGGGTTTCGTTGTTTTGACACTCATAAATGGCACCTGCAGGAACAATCATCTTATAGCTAATTATATTAAAAAGAAAAAAAAATCTGTTTATAAAAGACTTTTTTTCCTAATGGAGTAATGGGAATTACAGTGACATGTAAAGGCCACCTGGTGGCAAATGTAATTAATGAATTCACCTTTTGCACGATGTGATCGAAGTTGATACCCAGTTCTGTAAATAAATAAAGAAAAAAAATTTATCAAACAACAAAAGATGGTATTTTTTATTATCTGATTTTCACCTTCCATGAGTGGTGCTTCGTCTTCAAAACCATCGGGCGAGCCAGAATTATCGTATACGGTCTGAGGCGTCAGAATGCTACCCGAGTACACGTTCCCTTGAGAGCCGTAGTAGCCAGCCCCTGGTGGCGGATAGGGTGATTCACTTTGAGGATAAGCAGCGGATTCACTTGTGTAATCGAAGCTGCCAAATTGACTGGAAAAAGAAATTTCAACATCAAACGTTAATTAAGTGTAAGTAATCATAACAAATGAATGAATGAATATATAAATATACAAATAAATAAATAATTAAATAAATAATTAACATTTAACACATATCTGCGTAATTTAATTAACTTTTTATTTTTTTATTTTTTATTAATTAAATTGATAAATTTACTATGACAATGCCAATACTGCAATTAATAAGTACATAGGTCAATATTAGTTACGTGTTCAAGTTTAAAAACAAATTCGTAATAAAGCAATTACGGTTCTTGTCCGAATTGAGCTCCGCCGATGTCGTATGTGTACCCCGATTGCTGTGACGGGTCCCATGCGCCATCGTGCGGATAATTTACGTGTGGATTTGAATATCCTGCCATTTTTATTTCAAGTTGTACGATCTGAAAAGAAATTAACAGTATGAGTCGTGGTACCGTATTTATGATTCGCACCAGTACATCGACGTGTCACGCCAAACAAACACCGGTCTGATGTTCTTCGTATTTTAAATTCGTTCGTAATTTTGTGACAAATTGACCAGTATGATTAACTTCGCTTCAAGTTTATATCTAATTTATGCATTGATGCCAATTAAACCCAGCCCACCTTGCTTTTACTTACCTAGTAGTTTTCGTATTTGCTTTTGCCCGGAAAAGGAAGCAGTAGCTAAAACCCGAACTACTTGACTCGCTGCTCGAAAATAAATAAAATTTTCTCGACTAGTGTGTTCACTACAAATCATTGTGCGGGTGAATTCTGCACTGTGGGAAGAAACGGGAGGATTGGTTCAGTTTGGAAGACAGAAAATTAAAAAAACACATCTTGTAGG
>JAQFZP010000718.1:0-28276 GCA_034695745.1 Geophilus truncorum | reverse complement strand
CACTTCTGTTTCAAGTGAAAAGGCTAGTTCTTGGTGCAAGGAGTTTAAAAGATATCGCATGCATAGATCCAGCTCTGTTAGATTAGTAGATGAGAGCAAAAAATGAAAAAGTGACCAAATGTTAAGTGTATAAAATTAGAACAACTTCGTGTCGGTGTAAATTACTTTGTTAAAATACTACAGTTACTGGAAATCACCGAAGAAATAATTTCTTCACTAAGGGAGGGTTCGACGGTTCGACAATACAATGTTAGTACACTTATTTAAAGGAACTTGTGCAACAAAGTGTAAAGAGATTCGTTTTTGAGATCGTTTTTCATTATTTTCGTAGCATTTAATGTCGAATGTGTTTTGTTGCAATACGTTTCACTAATCGCAGGCGCGTGTCTTGTTGCGAGTTGTGATAACCGATAACGTCTCAATTTCGTATCTGCTAATATCTATATTAGCACACCAAGTTCCTTTAAATAAGTGTACTAACATTGTATTATTTGTTCTTGAAAATGTCTGCTCACCGCGCAGACAAACCGTCGAACCCTCTCTTAGTGGAGAAATTATGTCTTCGGTGATTTCCAGTAACTGTAGTATTTTAACAAAGGCAAGTGTATAGTCTTACCATTTCAAAACTTGTAATTAGAAAGTTTTAACATTAATTATTTGAGACCTTAACCCGAGATGAACAACAACATTCATCGCGAGTATACCGGTCGCCATTTTTGGTTCTACCTATTGATGCAAAGCGCAATTGGTTGTAGTGGAGTTTTGAAATGGTAAGACTATATGGTTACCATTTGGTCACTTTATTTTTTGCTCACATGTGCTAATCTATCAGAGCCGGACCTATGCATGTGATATCTTTTAAACTCCTTGCACCAAGAACTAGCTTTTCTACTACGAACAGAAGAGATTTGGGAAAGTTGAAAATTTAGCTCAGAAATGACAAAATGGTAAGGTTATACACTTACCATTTGATTCCTTTTTAATTTTTTGCTCACATCTCCTAATCAATCAAATTTTTATACATACATTGCATCACTGTATGTTAATGACTTTATCTATTTGGTGATATATTTTAAGTAAACTCGGTAAATGCTGGCTGCATCATCGCAAGATAGTGATCCTAGCACCGCAAACATAAATTTATCGCGTTTTGTTTACATCAAAATCTGCAAGTTGAATGTTTAAATAAAAACCTTAACAAGTTATCATATTTCCCTTCTTGCCCTGCAACCTGCAACCTGCAACCTTTACATTCATCTATTTTTTGACAACTTAAGCATCAAACAAGCGATAGTAAAATGCCCAGATATCCACAAAATAAGATACGATATTCCTTAAACTTTGAACAAAACCTTATGAGTTTGACAAAATTTCAGCATTTTTAAAAACATTATAATTTATAACAAACTCCCAAAATCAACTGACGATAAAACCGTAAAGTAAACGGCATCAAAATATTTGTGTTATTCACTTAAGAAAAATAAAACTAAATTTAGGAATTCGTCACGTGATGATCCGAGTGACCTCAAACTTTGACCATCACCCCACTATAAAAACAAGCCTCTATCTAATTCAAATTTCACATCAGTCAACAACTGTTAAACAAAATGCCAGAAAACATTGTTTCCAACTTAATATCGTCCCCATTTGAAGATTTCTACGAACAAAGTCACCAAAAAGGTAAAACAATATTCATTGTAACCCATTTTACAAACCCAAATTTATATGTAACTCTTTCAGGACCAGATTACATAATCGAAACAAATGAAATCAGAACTTGGACACCAGATGGCGTAACTCATTTACAATTACCTGAAAACCCTGATCCACGATGGCCAACGCAGTCAGTTGTGACGTTTTTCGAAAACACTGTTAAAAAATTTCCAAAAACTGTGGCGATGGTTGAAAAGAGAAATGATGTCAAAGTGCAGTTGACTTATCAACAATATTTGGATGATGTGAAATCAGCTGCAAAAGGATTTATGAAAGTTTGTCAAATTAAATTAAATTTTACCTTAATTTTTAGTATATAATAAAATTTGCATCTAGTTGGGACTTTTACCACTCCAAGCAGTCGGATTACTAGGATTCAATGCCCCTGAATGGTTCATAGCACATTTAGCAACAATCTATGCTGGGTAAGCTTTCTTGCAAAACACAAAAAAGAATTATTTTTTAAAATTAATTAATTAATTTTTAGTGGATTTCCATTTGGGATTTACACTTCAAACTCCCCTTCTGCTTGCGCCTTTGTGTTGCAAGACTGTTCAGCTAGTGTTGTTGTTGTCGAAGACGAATTGCAGTTGGAAAAAATCCTCAAAGTTAGAAATTCGCTTCCAAATCTTAAAGTGATTATTCAGTATAAGGGAAAACCAACTCATCCAGATGTATTATCAGTGAGTTATACATTCATTTGTTATTCAATTTCTTTCTTTTTTGCTGATTTTTGTTGCTTTGCAGTGGGATGATTTATTGCAAATTGGTAATTCACTTCCCAATCACCATCTTGAAAAAAGAATCAAAGGAATAGCAATTAACCAATGCTGCTGTTTGATTTACACGGTAAATATTAAGAAATGAATTATAATTAGGTTATTAAATTTTATTTCTATTTAACAGTCTGGTACCACCGGAAATCCGAAAGGTGTGATGTTATCACACGATATGGTACTTATATATAAAATTTGTTATATTTTACAATTAAGTTTTATTTGTTTTATTTGTTTGCATGCAGCTCCTGCACTCGATTAATCTCATAGGCCAAAAAGTGTGGGATTACACATTTACCAAAGGAAATGCAAGATTGTGCTCTTATCTTCCTCCTAATCATATCGGGTCATTGGTAAGATAAGACTAAAGGTCAAGTGATGACATGTGGGTTTCAATAATAGAAACTGTAGAATTAAAGGTGATGGAAATGAGTAGTGTTTCCTTCTTAACCCTTAGTTAATCTGGTTTTGAAGTTACACCAGGTATAGGTACTGACAATAGTGACAATCGTCACACTCTTGAAAGATGGTAATAGAAGCGCTGTTGCTCTGGCAATTTGAATTCCCTCAGCAAAAATTGATTCTTAATCAAAGTTATAAATTTGTTATTAAAATCACCGCCTGAGTTCATGTAAAAGTCTGCATCGAAGCATGCAGACATAACGGCACTTTGTCTAAAGCAGTTTAGCAGTGAAAACAACCAAAATATTTTGCTGCAATTTTAAGGGGCAAATTTTTTTATTTCATTATAACTTTTTAAATTGCTCTCTAATCAGAATGAAAAAAATTCAGAAGATTAAACCCACATTCTAAACAAGTACAAAAAAATATCAGATATCTGAAAGTTAAAAAAAAATTGTATTTACAACTAAAGCTTGTGACATTTGTCACGCAGGTAAACTACGTATTAAAAAGCTCCATTATTCAATGAGACATACACTAACAGTCTCAATCTGAAAATGCCATCTTGAATGTATAAAAAGTACATCTGATGCCCTCTAGTGAGAGGGGTGGGCTTCAGTAAACCAAAACTAACAAATAAGAATCCAAGAAGGACCAACACTGCTTCAAATTAATAAAGCCCAACAAAAACTGCATGAGTTTTGTAGTACTATAATAAGTTTGTGTGCTTTAAAAAACTTCTGTAGTGATATAATACGGCTAGAAAAAGCCTAATAATGTAACTCAATCAGACTTACTGTAAATGATCGATAAGAACAAATTTCGTTTGGTGTTTATTTTTCGTAATCGCAAAATGAAAATGAAAACTCGTAATCTGTATATTGACCTTTAATATAGTGTAATTTATATTTCAGGCTGGTGAACTTTATTTCCCAATTGCTTTAGCGGGAACTGTAGTATTTGCATCACCAGACTCGATAAAGGTGAACTATGACACATTTCATCACTTACCGCTTACTACTTTTCTAAATCTCTATATGCACAGGGTAAAATAGTGGACATGCTAATCGACATAAAACCCACAGCTTTTGCGGGCATGCCACGAATGTACGAAAAAGTTGTCGACAGATTAAAGGAAATCGAAAATTCATTTTCATTCCCAAAACGTCAACTAATTTCATGGGCACGAAAGCAAATATCTTATTATCACAAACAGCAGAAAATGATGTAAGAAAATTAGAAAATCTAGAAAAATCTCTCAAATACAATTTCTTGCAGTTCAACGTATCATCATCTCTTATATTCAACTGCGAGAAACATAATTAATAAAGAAATGAAGAGTAAAGTTGGACTTCAATACCTGCAGTTACCATTGGGTGGTGGCGCACCATTGAACATCGATGTCAAAGAGTATTTACTCAGTGTCGATGTAGTGTTAGTAGAAGGATACGGGCTCAGCGAAAGCAGTGGTATGATAAATAAATTTTATAATTTTAGGTACGGTAATTTCAGATGATTTTTCAGGTTTTCACACTATCAATACTGACGTCACCAATTTGAAGAGTGTTGGGAATGTAAATAACATTAAGTCTTTTGAAGTTAAAATTCTGAATCCAAATGAGAATGGAAATGGAGAAGTAGACTAATGTTTTAAAGGTCAAGTGAAGTGAACTGGTTTATTATTAAATGTGAATATACACATCATAAACAGTAAGTAATCGCGGCCAAATGTTTTTTAAACAAGTTAAAACGATCGCAAACAGTGAATGTCAAAAGAAAAACGGATTCTGAGAATTCTGAGTTTGTGACGCACGAGAATCCTTGTCGAGAGAATTTCGGAACTAAATCCTGAAGCAGTTGCTGAAAAGCAATGAAAGCATTGCGGGAAATTCCCGCTACAGGGGTAGCAGACTTCGAGACGTCATAAATCGCGGCAGCTCCCATAATCCATTTTCCTTCTGATATTCACTTTTCGCGATCGGTTTTCACAAATTTTAACATGTCTGAAAATAATTTGGCGAAGATTAATTATTGTGTGATGAGTAAATTCATATTTAATACCTAACAAACTAGTTCAGTTCACTTAATCATTAATTTTTTTTACATTTAAAAAAATAAAAAAAATCATTTATAAAAAAATTTGTTAATTTTAGATTCTGCTCAAAGGCAGTAATGTTTTCATGGGATATTTTAATATGGAAGACAAAACTAAAGAAACTATTGATGATGATGGATGGTTACACAGTGGTGACGAGGGAAAGGTAGACGAAGATGGATACCTATATATTACTGGACGCATTAAAGGTGACTGGATTTTATAAAAAAATTTGTGTTTGCAATAAATTTATTTCCAGATTTGGTGATAACTTCCGGTGGAGAAAACATTCCTCACGTCTACATCGAAGAATCGGTGAAAAAATGTCTTCCGGTGGTCAGTAACGCGGTTCTAATTGGAGACAAGAGGAAGTATTTAACAATGTTGCTCACACTTAAGGTTAAAAATAGATGTAATGAATTCTAAATTTCACTTACTCACGTCTACTTCTATTTTCAGACTGATCTTGATAATGTTACGCTAATTCCTACAGATACATTATCAGATTTAGCTCAAAATTGGTGTCGAAGCGTGGGCAGTGACGCAACTACTGTGTCTGGAATACTAGAAACAAATGACCCTAAAATAATGGCTGGAATACAAGCGGGAATTGAAAAGTATAACAAAACCATGTCAATTTCAAACGCGCAGAAAGTACAAAAATTTCGAATTCTACCGCACGATTTTTCCCTTGAAACCGAAGAAATCGGTCAAACGGGTAAATTCAAGAGACAGTTCGTGCTGCAGAAATACTCAGATGTAATCGACACTATGTATAACCTGAATAAATAGACAATTTGTGATTTTAGCGACAAACGAAATACGAAAAAGTAAATAGAGATTTGCCGCTAATTCCTTTCACGTTTCAAAATAAGCAAAATCACGAATTGTCTAATAACTGACCATTTGTACGTAAATCGCATTTTGCACTGAAACTTCACCAAAACCATTAAAATTGCATTTTGTCATAAACTCATACTCCACTTTTCATTTATTCATTATATATATTCATATATATAATATATATATATATTCGGCATCAAATAAAAAATTGTCACAACTCGAAGAATGTCTCCGTAGTCTCTAATTATCACTTGTTCATTGATTGGATAAAGGAAACGATTAATTATTTCTGAATACAGTTTCCACATTTAAAGAATCAGATGCATTGACTGGATCAAGGAGAAGAGAGATAGATAGCGAAAGAGAGTACAGCAAGCAAAACGTCTTCTAAAACATCTCACCTTTGCGTCTCTCTAGTCGCTCGAACTCGAAGCAAAGAAAACAGACTGACTTATTATTTTCAGCAACATTATTATAATAATGTATACAAAATTTGGCACTCATATATCGATAGGTGTTTTAAGCAATTTTTTTCCCATTAAACATCAACTGATTGATACAACTTTACAAGGATAGTACTTACAGAATTAACCGCAGTTTATTACACTTCTAGAAACACTGCAGTTCCCACTGTTTCAAAGTTTTTTTGGTTTTTTTTTTCTTTTCTTTCTTACAAAAAAAAAATTAAAATTCGACGATTTATTTACAACACCACAGAAGCAAAATGAAAAATCTTCTACGATATGGACAAGTCCCACAGCTGGTCAACGGCCTTAAAAATGTTTCTTTAAAAAAAAAATACATAAAAAAAAATAATAAAAAAACAAAACAAAAAAGAAAGCCATTAGAGGGGAAGATGTAAGGCATTGAGGCAGGTCTCAAACCGACGAAGAAGAAGGCAACGCACCAACAGAACCAGGGAGTGCACGACAACGACAACTGAGAGCGACGCTTCCCTGAGTTAAATTTGGGAATGAAAAACCGAAGGGGAAAAAAATCAATCTTTTTTCACCACACTCCCCTCCTCACACGAAGGAAAAGTAATTTTTCTCCGACACGAGCGACGTCCTCATGATCAGGTCCGGGAGATGTCACCGTCTTCTCCGGTGATTGCCGCCAGATCCACGGCGGAACACCAAATTCGACGGGTCGTCGGCCAGTTCTGGGAACGTAGCGATGTCGTGCACGTAGTCGGCGTGGTACCCGGCCACTGATTTGACGTGCACGTCCAGGATCTGCTCGGCCTCTGCCACCGACCAGTCCCTCGTGCCCGCGTGCTTCAGCTGAAGAAGTTCGTGTTCGCGGGCCCACGCCTTGTTGATGGCTCGCTGCTTGGCGTGACGCAGAAGTCGTGACCGCTCCTGCTCCGGCGTCGTGCCGTATCGCACGCTGATGACGGCGCCGTGCGTGTGAATTCGCACGTCGCGGTGCTTCGAGTCCTTGTCGTTGGCGTTCGACTCGTGCAGCGTGATGTTGACGTTGTTGCCGAGCCGCTGCAGCTGCGCGAGGTCGGCCGTGCGCTGCCAGCTGTTCTCCTTGGTAAAGTAGAACGTCTCGTGGTTGTGCGAGACGAGACGGAGGTCGAGAAGGTGCGACTGGTTCAAGACTGACGTCATCACGTCGCGCATGATGGCGTTGGCGCTTTCCGCGGCGTTCACCCACGCCTTGCCCTGGATGCGCGACACCACGATGCCCGGGCCGACGGGCGGGTGAAGATGCGTGATGCGCGGCTGGAACACCTCGAGCACCGGCTCGCGTTTCAGCTTCGATGTGGGCATCGTGGCCAGTTGGCGCAAAACTTGTTCCTTCTGGCACACCGTGCACAGCATCCCAGACACGACTGGCAGACCCTGGCGGTGCGGGAAGCTAACGAGGCACGGCGGCGGGCAGCCGGACGTCAGTTGCGGCGAGTGATGTGGCAGTATGCCGCTGATTTTATATCCTAGGTGACTCAGCCAACTCTCGTGATCTAGAAAGAAAATATATCAAAAAATTAAATTTTTCACAAAAATGTTATAGTGACATTAGTGGCATTCAATATCTATGGTTTTTGAAGTTTTTGAAAATTGTTTTTGATTCAAACCATTTTCCAAAAACCTAAGATATTAAATGCCACTAGTAATGGCATTCAATATCTTAGATTTTGAAGTGTTTGTGGTTTTTAAAAATAGCTTTTTATACATAAATGTAAAAAAAAAAATATTTTTAAGAATCTTTAAAAGTTTTAAAACCAAGACATTGAACTTAAATTTATTCTTCCAAACCTTTGAGAAACCATCTTGTAAATGGTGGATTAACCGGATCGTTTCCATTTATCCTATACAAATGTAACGTGTGTGGCTGATTGATCTTCTCCAACACATCGTCCCACGCCGGTGTCATCCACATGCCGATCAAAGGATAATACAATCTCCCCTTCAAATGCACCAACCCAGTCACCGAGTCCAAAATCCCACCTTGATAATCAATCGGTAAATATATAAACGGATTCGAGTCGTAATCAATATGTCCATACGGACTTCTGTGCATTTCCCTTACAATCTCCCCGTAATGATTATAAATAACAATCGGAGTTTTCATATTATCAGTCCCGATGTAGTATTTAACATTATGTCCTATCTTAACGTAAATCAAGTGCCCTCTGTCGTCGTACAACAACGACATAATTCTCCCATCTCTCGGACTGTGTATGTGGGTCACTTGAAACTGCTCGCTGGGATTCACGTAAAAGAACTGCGTCACATTTCCAAAATGATCCTTTCGGGCTATCAACCGGTCTTTGTAGTCGTAATAATACCACACGTCGTAACGCTCTTTCCGACTCGCACGAACGATTTGCCCTTTCGCATTATACTGAAACCTCTCTTCCCCTCTCTGGGTCACGAATCCCCTCTTGTCCACCTGGAACATAGTCTCGGCAAACTTCAATATCCGGTCCATCTCGTTGTACCTTAGGGGAATCGAATTAGCTCTGTATTTAAGCGACACCATGTTCCCGTTGCGGTCGTAGCTGAAACTCCAACTATCGTGCGTCTGAACCTCTTTCAACTGACCGTCAACATCGTAAGTGTAATTCTTAACGTTAACATTATCATTTAACCCTAATTTTTTTGTGTGAGTTCGCATCTGAGTAACTCTACTTCTAGAGTCGTATTCGACTTCGAGTTTATAAACATCGATCCCATTGATAAAAAGTGCCGTCTGCAAGTCCCGGAAGTGAACGTCCTGCACACGGTTAAAGACCGCCGTCCCGTCGTAGACCGAGGTCTCGTTCGGACGTGCTCGGAGCACCTTGAACTGTCCGATCTGCTCGGGCAGCCCTGACCGCGGGTTGTACGAAAAGTTGAGCACCGGCAGCTCTTGCCCTCCGATTTTCCCCTCGATGCTCTGCAGTCTGATATTGGCGTCGTAGCGATACACGAACTTCGCACTGCTTAGCCCAGTTCTGGTGCCGTAGATCTGGCGTTCCTCTCTCAGGAAAAGTCCTTGATATTTGTATTTGATGAGCAGTTCGAACTCGCCGTCCGACTGATTGATGTGACTCGTCAGACCGAACACGTCCATGTAATGGTACTGGATCTTTGTGTTGCCGAAAAGCACGACCGACAAGCGGGTTTGATTGTCGTAGTGGTACAGCACCCGCCCGAAGTCCTCGGGGTAAGACATCATGAGAAGCCGGCCGTCGTTGCTGTAGTGATGCACCGTCGGCGCCGATGTTCCGGGCGGGGTGTAGAGCTTCCGGTAATAGCCGAGAGACATGTGGAGGGAGAAGACGTGGCGGCTTCCGGCCGGCGTGCTCACGTATTTTAGGTTGCCGAATTGGTCGTAGTGGAGGATGAATTGTCGGCCGCTTGGCAGTGTAATTTTCGTAGGCTTGAATTTAAAAGATTAGTTAAAAATAGATAAATTGATATTTTTGTGATTGTATTTTACTTGTGAACTAGCACCATAGTGGTACTGTAAGTTGGTTCCATCGATGAAACGAACTTCGGATAGCAACCCGTGCTTGTCATATGCATATTCCTCTCCCATGGGACCCCAGTGCCATCCGGCGAGTCGTGCGAATCGATCGTACGAAAGGTTCAGTGAAACTCCGCCGACACTCGGGATCCATTTGATTGGTTTGCCGCTGTTGTCATATTGAATGGAGACGATCGAGTTCCGATCTCGGTCGTATACGATTTCCTTAAGTCGTGCTTGGTCGTACTCGACTATCAGCGCCCGCGAGTTATTCACCTAAACGACAATAAAATATGTTGTTTTATGTAATATTTTTAAATTTAAAAAAAAAAAAAACGTTGAAAAAATTTATATAGTTAATCTGAATTATGTCGGTTACTTACCCACATCTGGCGCTCGATAATCTTATCAGTTGATTTTGTGTCTCCGATTATATTATACCGCCACTCGGCATCGCTCTGTTGGAATCCGAATCTCGCTCTCCAGCGAAAAGGAACAAAAAACATTTCTTGCTGTATTGAATTAGTCACTTGTAAAATCGGATGTGGCGCCGTCTGGACTTGGTAACTGAAACTAGCACCGGTAGTCATGCTCAAACTCCCATTCGGATATGTTTTAGCCTCTAAACTCGTCGAATCTAAAATAAAATCATAAAAGTTATCAAAATACCACATAAAAATTTATTTAAAAAAATTAAAAAAAAAAATCACCTTGTCTAATTAACACAGACGAATGTCCAGTCATCACAAAACTATACATATCCTTATCGTCCTCAGTGATGGTCACTTTGGCACCTTCGATATTCAAGCCAATCACCACCCGCATCACCTGTCCAGTGGGCAAAATGGCTTCTGTCAATCTCCCGTTCTCATCGTACTGATAAATATAAACATTTCCCGGCGAGTCGCTTGAGCTTCGGAGCAATCCCGTACTTCCCTGGTACTCAAAAGCGTACTCGAACTCGGACGGCATCACGAACGACTCGATGAGCGCCAACTTCGACATCTTAATCCGGCATTTCTGCCCTTGCGCGTTTTCTATTGTGTTCACCCTGTTACTGTAGTCTCTAAGAAACGAGATCTTATTCCCACTCGCGTCCGTCACCGTGTTCAGCTTCCCGAAACTCGTGTTAACATTATACGAAAAGGTAAAAACAGTTTTCCCAGTTAAAATGTTCTTAGTCATCGTGTGCTGACCATATCTGTTAAAAACGTAAATTTCTTGTAGATCCGGAAACACGACTTCGTAGTCCCCGTTCGCATTCGGTCCTGGGAGATACGTAAAAACGGACAGGATCTTGAGATTCCCCTGATCCGATATGTGGACGAGACCCTCCGGGGTGACGGTCATTCCAGAAATGGCCGATAGTTGGGTATTGACCGCTAGGGAGTTCTTCGCCTCTGGACAAGTGCAGTTGGCAAGGATGGAGCAGTCGCACCTGCGCTCAGTGCCGGCGAAGTGGATCAACTCGCCGTTAGGGGTCACTCTGTAGACGTAGTTGACTTTTCGTGCGTTGCTCTCGGCAATGAGAAGATCGCCGTGGGGCATGAAGGCGATGCCCAGAAGAGTGCCAAGAGTCGTGTCGGTGGCGTGGTTGGTGTCGTCTATTGGGAGATTCATTTCTTGGCATTGGAGAGGCTTCCCTGCCATGATTAGAACTCGCTGGTCTTTGGTGAGTTTCAAGACTAAGTTGTCGTCGATGAAGTAAAGGGTCCCGTCGAGTGGACTTAAAGAAAGGTGTGTTGGCCACTGGAGATGAATCTAGAATTTTGTGTTTTTTTAAAAGAAGAAAAAAATAATTTTTTTTGAAAAGTCCATCTAAAATTATATTTTTTTAAAATTAAAAAAAAATTGACAAGAATTTCGTTTTACGCGCTATCAATATTTAATTTTTAATACGACGCTCCGATGAAAAATTTACAGATCAAAATTGGCTTTTCTAGACTGATTATCTACCTCGGATGCCTTAGATCCGCCATTGCAGGGCAGCGGTTTTCTCAGAGTTCTTCGTTGGTAGTCACCAATCAACGTGTAGATATTTCCGTGACGGTTCATCACCCGGATGTTAGTACCGTCGGCAAAATACAGATGGCCATCACTAGAAATTGCCATTCCTAAAAAAAAAATATAATAATTTCTTATTTTATTATTTTTTTTATTTTAAGCCTTTATTGATTGACTCGCCTTTCGGGTAAGCCAGTCTGGCATCCCTGGCCAAGCCTCCATCACCGCACGATTCGCTGTCTCCAGGGAGGCATCTTTCTCCGTTACCCACGGCAACTTCGAAGTTAGTGGCAGGGTCTTCCACCTTCTCCAAGTTCTTCACGCGAAGAATTTGCCCGCGCTCCGGGTCTGACACGTACAAAGAGCTGTCTGCCGGATGCATCGCCAAGTGGTATTGATAAGACACCTGAGTGGCTCTTTTTATTTATTTTATTAAAAAAATAGATAAATGTCAGTTTTCATTTATTATTTTTTTTTACTTGTTAATTGATTTACCTTAATTGTAAAATTGTGTAAACTTGACCGCTAGGGGTGATGCGGCGCACCAAGTTGAAGTCGCCCACGTAGATGCTGCCGTCGGCCCCACTGGTGAGGGCTACTGGGGCTAAGAGTTTTATGTCCTTGGCTATGCCGTTGCAGTCTTGGCACATGAGGGGTCGTTGCTCGCCCGTGCCCATGGTGACCTGCACTATTCTAGGCTGACGACTGAAGTGAATGGTCGTTCCGTCGCCCTTCTGCAGGACTCCTGTAATTACAGTATATTTACTTGTTAGTAATTTTGTCGAGATTGCTGCTGGAAAATACAAGGGGTCGGACAAACTCAAAAATCTCGTCGACAGATCAAAAAAATCTCTAAAAATCTTGCCAAATGTTTGCAAATTTCAAATATTTAGTTCAAAAACTCTAAAAAAATTCCCTAAAAATTCGTTACAAATCTTCACAAATCTCATCGATGACAATTGAGTTTGTTCGACCTTCAGAGAAAATGCCTAGACCAACGTTACCAAGTCTATCTGCCCCTTGTAGCACGAAATGCTTGCAGTCAAAATAAACGAAAGCATTAGAGAAAATTCATGCTACAAGTACAAGGGGTAGCTAAATTTGATGATGTAGGTCAATTGCACAAACAACCCACATTCGTGAACAGTATCAGGCAACTATTAAAAAATATCTGGATTTAAAATATACTAAAAAGTGTCCTTGTGTGATAAAACTGATTTTACTAAATAAATAAAAAACAAAATAAATAAAATCTTAACAAATGACATTATTTAATGTTGGGTTCCCACTTAGCGAAAACACAGCGTTTCCGCCACAGCTTTGATCATTTTTTCCGTCCAACGAAATATTTTTTTTATTGAGCCAACGAAAAAGTGACAACAGAAATAATAAAAGCTATTTCTAGTTTTTTCTGTCAAACTGTCGTGGAAAATCAGCTGTTAGCCAATCGAAGCACTTTCTGTTCTGACGCTTGTGCAGATCAAGATTTCTCTGTTCACCTGCATCCGCCTTACCATTATGGGTGCCCGATAAAAATAATAAGAAATGGAAGTAATAACGAAATACTAAAATGCTTGATCCATTTAAAAGTATATCGGTACTATAACTGATAACAACTAATGGAACTACTAAATAAAACTTCAACAATAAAATTCCTTCAGGTGAAAACTAAAAACCTAAATCTAAACGTTTTCCACAGCAGTATTTTATTTCTGCACATGTCAACGAATTTTATTTTCATTCAAGAAAGAACCCAACATAACTCATGCGACCCCATCTGCAGTCATTCATGAAAACCAAAGCACAACAAAATTTAGAGTTGTGCATAATGCATCACCAAGTGAGCCTAAACTTCCAGTTTACAATCAATCACAAATATTTTTGCATTATACTAAATTCAAGTTTGTGTTTAATAATAAACCAGTTCTGTTCACTTGACTTTTGAATTTCTTCAAATTGAAACTCACCGTCATTAAAATTGTACCGATGATGAATGTCCAAATTCCAGCCTCCAACATCCGAGATCTCCATCTCGTACCCGTGCAATATAGCCGTTTGCATAATCCAAACAATCTGCTGGCATTGATAATACTCATAACCGACCGAAACTTTAAAAACAAAACAAAACAATAAAACTGTCAGTCAAGACAAAAACCAATTTCCAACTCACCTTTGGCGGTCGTAACGCCGTACACTTTCTGTTTGTAAACATTACGCTTATTCCATGAAAAAGTGAAAGTCACGTTCGGGTCGGCTTCGAACTGCTTTTCGAACAAAATACCCTCGACCACGATCCGCAGATGGACGACGCGAAGATTCGTTGGCACCTCAGTGGGCGTCAGCAGAATGTAGAGGGCGCCGTGGTACCCAGGGGCACTGCTGCTTTGGTATAAAAGATGGAGGTTGGAGCCGGGAATGGCTAGACTTTCCTGCAGTACCTGAATAAAATAATTTTATTTTTTTTTAATTTAAAACAAAATTTTTTTTTAGGGGAAGTGGAGGTATTACTTGAGTTTCCGCATAAACGGCGCTCGTTGCAGTGCAGCCACCGACCATTCCCGGTTTCCAGGTTTCATAAACAACGGGTTTGATTCGGTCGTAATTGTGCTCCATGCACGGTAAATTGACAATAGGCGACTCTGCGGGAAGTTCGTCGCTCGACGTCACCATCACTACGTCCGTGTCCATGACGACGATTTGGTTCCATGGTACAAGAACTGTTTTCCTGATGGGCTTGAAGGGGCTACGTTGGAATTGAAGGGTTATGGCGCCACCGCCGTTCACCATGATGTCGAACCTAGAGTCAAAAAATTAAAGGATTTGTTAGGAAAAAAAAGTCGAAATTCAAAAAATAAAAAAAGTCGAAATTTGATGAAATTTTTCGAAAAATTTCAAAAAATGTCGACATCCGTACTGTAATAAAAATAAATTGTCGAAATTTGTAAAAGTCGAAATCACTGAAAAAATAATAAAAATTTGTTAAAATATGTCGAAATTATTGAAAAACTAACCAAAATTTTTTTAAATGACGAAATTCTTAAAAAATTTGTTAAATAAGTAAAATATTAAAAACTTGCGAAAAACTTAATGAGACTCCGAAAAAAATTTCAAACATTATTAAAATTTGTGAAAAATTAATCGAATTTCACGTAAATTTCTCAAAATTAATTAAAAAAAATCAAAAATCTAAACATTAAAAAATTTCTCAAAATAAGTAGACATTAGAGAAAAATTTGTCAAATTTCACAAAACTTTATCAAAATTGTTTAAAGTTCAAAATCATTCGAAATTTATAAAAACCTTTCGAAACTAGTCGCAATTTATAATAAATTTATCAACATGTACATTACTTAAATTAAATTTACCAAACTGAACCGACCTCAACCCTCCCATTGATTATCCCAACGGACGTTCAATTCACAACACGAGCCTAAACCCGATCACACCGAGCTATTACATCCGTCCTGTTATCTCGACTTAGTGGGGATGTTGCAGGATGTTGGCAATAGGCCACCGACCATCAATCACAATATTAATAGCTGCGCCATCTAGAGGCGATCCTAAAGAGGTCGTGTCACCTATTAACCATCCCTTTGTCCATTTATTCACCATCTAAGTGGATAACCCCTTGCCACCCAACCTACTCTCACGGATCCACATCCTGGGTTCCAATGACTTATTGCTATAATTATAATTTTGCGTCATAACTTAGCAAACTTGAGAATATGGGCATGTGTTTTCCAAGTTTCGTACACTTTGGGACTGTTCTAAATTTACTGCATTTTCTGCTAATTGGGTTTATGTTTTAATAGTTCTTCGTTTACTTCTTTGAATGTTTTGTGTAAAGTTTTCGTTTTGTCTAGTTGTGTACCGTAGTCGTATTAAGCATTTTTAGTTTTTGATGGTGCATAAAAGTCTTATACAGTAATTACGCAGTTACAGCCTTGCAATTATTTGTGTTAGGAAAGTTTCTTTTTGTCTTGAATTTAATAGTAATCGCATTCTAAAAGTAAAGTGTTCAGTGTGTTATATAATTATATGTGTTGTGTGACGTCATTTCCGTTTAGTCGTAATTAGGGCATGGGCTCAATTAAGGCACCCCCAAAATCATTAAAAACATTCAAAATGCACGTTTTTGATTATGCACAACAATGCTGAAATCTGTCTGAAAAGTTTTCTTGTTAATTAAAAAATGTCGACAAAGCTTGTCATCACTAATCAGCCAAAATCATAAGATTTATAAAAAAAAAATGCACTAGATTTGGTTTTGCTATTTCATTAAATAGTGTTATAACTCAAGCATCAGTTACAACTTGATTTTAGTGAATAACTTTATAATCGTTAAGGTGGGTTCACACTTGTACTTAACTTTACTTCACTTAAACTTAAGAAATTGTGTACACTTAATGAAACTGTGAAATATATTGCACACACGTATAAAACATGTTTTTTAGAATAAAAGACTTTATTTGATCATTACTAGATGTCAACTCAAATAAACCTTAAAAAACAAAAATGATACTTGAAATAGCACAAAGTCACAAACAAATGCTTGAAATCGAAGTCCGTCAGCAATCGAGTTAGATCGAGCAAAAAATGGCGACTGGATCGACAACAACATCAAACAAATGCACCTGTGCAGCCTGATCAATCAGATTGCTTCCTATTGGTCGAATTAAAAAGTTAAGCTAAAGTTAACTTTTAATTCAAAACTGTCTTGAATTAAGAAGTTAGTATCCCACAATCCACTTTAACTTCCTCTTAATTTAAGTTAGCGCAAAGTGTGAACACAAGTGAGAACCCATCTTAAGACTTTTATGTGAACCTGGTGACAGGTTGCGAATGGTCAGAGTAGCCACTGGCGAACTTAAACACTATTTCTCTTTCTCATTCCGTTTTCAAACACTGACTCACCATCCTTGATCCCTAGACAGTGTAAAACCAAACTTGGGCTCCAGGTCGACGCTCACTCGGATGCCGATCAGTCCTCGTCCGAATTTGTCCACTACTCGGCCTCGAATCACAGACACGCGGCTGAAAAGCACAACAACAAGCCTCATGTGCAGCACCGTCCAAAAGGCAATTTTCGTTAATTTTTAGAAATTAATTCTTATTTTTTTAATTAAGAAAGCATAAAGTTGGTATTTTAATAATTAATTCTACAGTATTTTTCTATTTTCTTTATGTTTTAAATGAAATACGTTAAAGGGTGCAGGACATAGAGCCAAACTGTGCAAGCTTTGCTTTGCTATACAGACAAAGATCAATGTTAACCAAGGTAGATTCAATTAGATTATTTCTCAGGTAATTTCCGATTTTTTGAATTCTTATTTTGCTAAATTAAAATAAAATATAGTGGAAAGGAATGCTTTGGTGATGTATAAATCAAATTGTAATTAAAGTATTCATTTCCACTTTTAAAATATCAATTTGTAATTTAAAACCATTATGTAAATTGCAAGCAGACAGAAGCTAAGGAAACATTTAAATTCATGTATATTTTAGTAAAAAAAAAAAAAAAAAAAATTCCTTCATATTAACAAAAAAAAAAAAAAAAAAAATCCTTTTTTATAATAAAATAACAGTGAAAAAATTAATGGTGGGAATTTTTTGATATTTCTTTCATTTTGTTAAAATTCTAAAAAATGGTGCAGAATCAGGATGGGAGAGGTCACGGGTTTGGTATACGGAGGGTAAATAAATATATATATATGATAAAACACATATGGGTGTGAGTGGGTGAGGATCGGTGGTCACGCTGGGATACCAGACACAGGAGCACACACAAAAGCAGGCCACTCTGAAATAAACCATTCCAGAAACTATAACCGCGTTCAACGTAATTCGTTTTTGCTGTTTTCGTTGTTTTTAGAAAATGGTGTAGCAGTATGCCATACCCTAAAAACAGCAAAAACGAAAGACACTACTAGCATTCAATATCTTGGTTTATGAAGTTTTGTCTTTTTTGAAAATAGTTTTTAATCCACAAATGTAAACAAAAACTATTTTCTAAAAACCACAAAATCTTCAAAAACCAAGATAGTGAATGCCACTATTGAATGCAGCTAATAACTACAACGTAACTAGCTACCCCTTGTAGCATGAATTGTCTGCACTGCTATCATTCGAAATCAAGAAATGCATTGCAGACAATTCATGGTAGAAAGAGCAGCTTATGATACATTCAATGACAATGATTGCTCCTTGTAATATGAATTGCCTGCAATGGTTCTATCAGAAATCAACAGATGCATTGCAGGCAATTCATGCTACAAAGTGAGCTTTGTTTATTAATATTGAATTTATTTTAAGGAATAGTAATCCCAGGGTGGCCAGGCGAGCAAACATAGAATACAAGAAAGCAGCAAACAGAGGAAAGTCGTGGACAAGGTACTCACCTCCTGATGAAGGCACTCCAAAATTTGCTACGCAGCAATAACAAAGCAAGAGCAGGGTAGAGTACCGTCACACAAGCAGTACACAGAAAAGAATATTTGGACGGAAGACGCACATGGTGGCAACGTACCACAAAAAAAGCTAGAATTACATGAGGCTTCAAAGGTTAATCTTGAAAAACATTAAAATTGACAAACAAGAGACTATGTCGACACGTATCACCTCAAGAGACGCATACCACACAGTGGATGATCAGAAACGAACACGACGATTCAAGAAGAAAAACAAAAATTATAAATTATTCATCAAAATATCCATTATATCTATCTCTTGTTTTTTTCTTTTTTCTTTTTAAATAAAAATTAAAAAATTAAAAATAAACAAACAAAAACACGTATAGACAAAACAATTACTGAAACGGAACAGGTGACGACATGTGTGTTGACAAGGATCACATTTTGATGAAATAAAAATTTTTTAACCTTAAAAAAATATTTTTAATTTTTTATCATAATAATTGAAAAACTCAATTTGGCAAATAAAAATTTGCACAAATTGCCTCATCAGCCTCTAACCACTCTTTGTCCTCCGTCAAAACTAAAAAAAAAATCAAAGTCGAGAGGAAGAAGACCTCTCTTTTTTTTTACCTTTCACTGTATTCATCTTTGTGGACATAACTTTGAACGCTCTCCTCCTCAATGAGGAACTTCATCCTCTGATAGAAAGAGGCAGTGACAGCTGGTGGTTGTTTTCTCAGCAGTACGTCCACGGGGTCCGCCGTCATGACGCACATCAAGCTGTCTTGGCACACGACACTAAGACAACACTCGCTGTCCGCGCAGTCCTTGAGGCCATCTAGAAAAGGAAAAGTGAAATAAAAAAAAAGTTAATCTTTGTAAGTGTTGTTTAGCTATCCGAGTGTACCGTTATCGTTATCTATGCCATCATCGCACACGTTCTCCAGTCGGATGCTGCAGTCATCTCCATCCCAGCCGTTGTGACACGTACACATGTATTCGCCGTCTTGTTTCAAGCACTCTCCGTGATGATTGCAATCTCGTGGACATCCCTCTGTTTGAAAAAAAAAAAAAAAGATGAGTTCATGAAAAAAATATTTACTTTTTTTATTTTTGTAGTAATAACACAAAAAAATAATGATTTTTTTTTAAATAATTTATATTTTGTATTATACTTTTTTAAAAAATTTTGTGCAAAAAAACTGAAAGCCGTTTGCATTTTGTTGTGCTTAGACTGATAATACCAAATCTAGCTGCCCCTTGTAGCATGTATAACTTGCAATGCTTCTACTCATAATCAACATATGTATTACAGGCAATTCATACTACAAGAGGCAGCTTTTGTTGTTGTAAGCGAATCTAAGAAAAAAAAAATGAGATGTTTCAGTGATTCAAATCAATTATTTTTTTAAATTGAATGTGTCCATTGAATACAATTATTATTATTAATGACATCATTTCAGATAACTAAGCAACTAAAGTGTCTTTAAAAAAAACAACAACTTAAAGTTGCTTTTTAATATTAAAAACACTGAATGTTTCTATAACTAAATTTATTTTTAACAATTTTTAACCACTTCACCTTAAAATCTAAATTCTCCATTTATTTTTATAATCTTTTTATAAAATTACACTTTTTCTTCTTTATTCCATACACTCGCACGTGTTTTTGTAATACATTTCAATGGTGCTACACATGTACTTCACTTACAACTGTGTGTAGAGTCGAGCGCGGAACGTGATTTCATCTGTCTGAACCACCCCACTTGATGTTGTATTAAAGGCGTGGCTTTGATGGATTGAAAGCATGTACCACACGAGCACAGCTTTAACCAGAACTTGTCAAAACAAACTCTTATTAAAGCGAGTAAAAAACACTAAATTTATGCTTATTTACCCCATCAATTCCCCATTTCTTAATTTTTTTCTTACAAACACATTTCCACGCCATAACTCACTGCATATTGCAAAATCAAATAAGATAATTCAGACCTGTGTGACAATAAAATTGAGCACTTGGCCTTTCTCTTGTTATGCGAGGTCATAAATCTCAAAATAAAAAAAAAGAAAGAAAAAAAAAATTAAAATTCTTGCAATCCTAAATCAACGTCCCTTCTTCGCTTCCCCGGTCGTTGTGAATGCAAACAGAACGAACGCGGCGCTTAATATAAAAGAGGGAAAAGGAAAATGTTTCATAAGAAGTAATAATTTTTTTCCGCTCTTCGTGTATCATTGGCAGCGCTAAATCCTACTTAAAAAGGCATCAAGCCGTCAGAGGAATCTCTTCAAGGTATGCAAAAAGGAAGAAAACAGAGATAGCGCGTTGCCGTAAAAAGAATAAAAGAGGGGAGAGCTGCAAGAAGTGGTGTCCTGATAAAACTTGGTGATGATGGAAGTCGTAAATTACGATTATGACCTAAACACTTTTTATGTTTGGGGGGGAGATGAGAGGATAAATGAACGTTGATGGACCGAATCGTGTCTAAATTGAGATCTCAAAAAAAGAAGTGAGAAAAGTTTTCGATGTTGAGGAATGTTTTTATATTGATGCGAGGCAACAAGCAAAGCGAATTATTTGGCCACTTTACGTAGTCTATAGCCATTGCGTTTGCATTGATGTAACAAATGCGCAAAATAGTGTTTTCTAGTAAAAGGCCCTCTGTGATTGGCTGAAAGAATCACAGACATAATCCACACTAAAGATTTGTAAAATACAAACCAAGCAAAGTCGCAATTTTTAACTTAGAATTTTGCGTCGAAAAACCTTGGCTAAACATTTATGCGAATATTTGCATAAAATTTACATGTAAACACAAATTCGCGTCAATAGAAATCTTGCAAAAACAAAATAAATGTCACTTAAACGCGGATAAATCGAGCTGTACGTGCTCATAACAATGTTCGATGTTGTTCTTGACGAGGTCGCCATTTTTCCTCGATCTAACACGATTATCAATGGATTTCGATTTCAAGCATTTGTCTCGTAATTTGTTTGCAATTTCGAGTATCATTTTTGTTTTTCTAAGTCAAGTTAATTTGTTTTGACACCCAATAAGCATTTAATTCTAAAAAACAAGTTTTATCAAGTGGTATGTACTATGTACTGTACATGATGTACCGTATGCTTAAAGCTCTATTGTAAACAAGCCTTTAATATAAGTTCATACTTGCGCTTAACTCAAGAAGAAATTAAGTCACAATTATCTTAATTCAAAACAGTTTTGAATTAACCATTAACTTCTTAATTCAGCCAATGAAAAAGCAGCTGTGCTAGATCAAAGATGATGATTAATGATCTTCAACCTGATTAGTCAAGATTAAGATTACGTCACATTAATTGTGAACATAATTTCCTGAGTTAAGTTACAATAAGTTTGAGTTAAGTACAAATGTAAACCCACTTTTAAAACTCAACATTTTGTTTCTATTTGTTTGCTTTTGTACATCTTATCTATAGCAATTTCTGACGATCTTAAACTCCATTTCTCTTGTTTTTTTTTACCTAAAGAACAGTGTTTTCCGTTCCATCCTTGCATGCAGACACAGGTTCCGTTGTTGCATTGTCCATGAACTGCGCATCGTGGGTCGCACAGTCGTTGGTCGCATTTAGTTCCAGTCCATCCTTCCGTGCACTGACACTGGCCTCCGATGCACTGACCAAATGGACCACAGTTGGCTCCGCACAATGCTGTGGAAAAATCAATAAAAAAAAAAAAATAAAGTTAAATTTTCTGACATTTTCAACTCTTTCGACATAGCTTGTCTTAGAACTTTAATTATTCACATTCTGCATAAATCATCGCAGCCGGAAGTGTCATTTAACACAACTTTATACAATTTAAAACAAGTCTTGCAGCCACATCCGGTTCCTTTTGAAGCCTGAAACTCTTGAGGTCACGAAGCCAAGTGCATCATACATGATAAAAGACCCAACATTAATTTCAAGCATCTAACTCAACCGGAAGTGCCATGCCACCCAACAACAAATAGCACTTTTTGCGACCAGCGGATCTTTAACGGCGTCTGGGGGCGGAAATTGAAGCGAGGGAATAATATCAACTTGTTTGTAGCCGCTACTCATAAATTCAATCCTGTATCACTGTGTTCAGTCAAGTGGAGATTTCTCGCCATCCCCATTAAGAAAGATTTTAGTAATGAGACTCGCGCAGAGAAAGCGGGAGCCGAAAGGAAAGGAAAAGCCCTAAGCTCCCATGCAGCCATTAAAAGCATTCTTCGTTCGCACGAGAAGCCACATAAATGTCACGGGTAATGAATTTCATGCTTACTGCCTCTCCCTTTATATATAAACACGGGATGGAAGACAGGAGAGCTCAGCCCACAAACTTTTAAAATATAGTGTTAAAATTAATCCAATAAGCTCGAGCTGACACGAGACTCAAGCGCAGATTATACGTGAAAAAGAAACGCTTTTTATCTCTCGTGGTTTTCCCCGTTAGAACACTGCAAGTGGGCTCGCGTCACGTTAAATGAATTAGCCCTATTGGTTACTTTTTTTCTTTTTCTTTATTTTCATTTTACACCTTTGATAGGGTTTAGAATTTATTTTTCTTATAAAATTGATTGCTTTATTTTTTCCTGCTAGTCCCTGAATGTTATTGATTAGAGTAACTGAATGCAGCTTTAAATTTCATTTAAAATGACTGCAAAAAGACTTTATAATCATTCGTTGCATTGAAATGGCTTTTTGGGAAATGATTAAACTGACATTACCAAACGTAATTGCCCCTTGTAGCATGAATTGTCGGCTATGGGGACAAAATCAACAAATGCACTCAAAATCAACAAATGCACTGCAAGCAATTCATGCTACAAGGGGCAGCCTACAAAAATTCACTTGACCTTTAAACTTTACCTTTCTTATAATTTTTTTTCAAGTAAAAAAATTCTTAAATTAATGGTCGGATTACATTTTTTCTTCTTAAAACTGAGTTAAATAAATGGAAATAAAATAAAATGTTTTCAATTGTATTTAGTCTTTGTTTCCAATTGAAAATGTGAGCAAAAGAAGAAGATTGATGAAAATTTCATTCGTTTCTGCCCACCGACAAATTTACTCCTTTTTCCCTCAGGCCCGATTCCACTCGAGCGTTGATTCCCTTAAGTGCATTTTAATAAATCTACACTTCAACAGTTTTACAGAAATTTATGTTTGCGCGACTCATGTGCGCTGCTCCCTTTTCTTACGTACAATAAAAGGAATCGAAAAGTCGATTAAGAAAAAAGCAAAGTTTTCCACACTATTTCAGTTTTTTGCTGTTTTAAAACTCCCCAAAAAAATATATAAAAAATTGAATATAGAAAAATAAAAAATGGTAATTGCTTTTGCGAGAAAACATTACCCAAAATGGTCTTTAAAAAATAAATTCTATTGCAAAGTGCGTGCGGAAATGAAGTACTCTATTATTTCCAACATTTATTTCAGGTCTTCATCTTTTTTTGTTTTTTTGTAGAAAATAAAAAAAAAAAAAGAAAAAAAAAAGGCGGAAACGATAAAGAAAATTGAGAAGCAAAAATGCCACTTTTCTCGATTGCTTGTATCGAGATATTAATGAAGTTTCTTATCTCGGGCGTCGAGCAAAGAAAATAGAAGAAATTAAGTCTAGTGGAAAATCATTATTGTTTTCTTCTTATTTCTCCTCAACGATTCCACTAAATCATTGCAAAATGGAGGAAAGAAATTACGCTGCTGAATTAAAATGTCGTTACGATTTCTGGCGATTTATGACAAATAATAAATCAAGAAAATTATACAACAAGAAAAAAAATTAAGATCACAACTAATCTTCATTTTAAAAAAGTAATTATTGCGAAGGACAAGTGCAGTCTATTTTACCTTAGGTAAAAGGTAGCTAAGGTAAATGAATAGTACCAGTACGGTACCCTACTAACGATCCAATAACGTACCGTACTAACGTTGCAAGCAAGAAGTAATTCTCACTAAGAATTCTGTTATCTAACAGCCAATAGGAATTGTTCCTAAAAAGAAATAAAACCCAAAAGTTGTTTTGATTGGTCAGTTGTCCAAGCAAGATCTAGCAAGTCTCAATAGAACAGACTTGTTCGAAATACCCTCTAAAGCAAGAAAGAAAATAGGTCAAGCAAAAATGTACTTTTTCCTCTTGCTTGCTAAACATTCTTGCTAGTGAGAATCCACCATGACACACTCACCATGACACGACTTGACTATTAATATTGTGAAATAGGTAATACACTTGCAACATATTTGTCAAATCTACTTTCCCCTGTGGACTGATCGTAATTTGCACCCTTGGTTAAAACTTCAACACTAGGGATAAGTTGTGAGTAGTGCACTTTTCAGGCATAAGCATTTGAAAGACTTCAAGAAAAAACGTATGCTTGCTTAACCTATTTCTTTTTCTTGTGTGGAAGCTCTTTCGAGCAAGTGTATTCTATTTAGACTTGCTAGATCTTGCTTGAACAACTGACCAATCAAAACTTTTGACTTTCACCAATTTCCAGAAACGATTTTTATTGGCTATTTAGTCACAGAATTCTTTCTAATGAGAATTACTTCTTGCTTGCTTTCCTTCTTTCTAGCATTCTTGCTTGATTTCTTGCTAGTGAGAATGCACCTTAATCATATAACAATATAATTATAAGGTTTTTGTACACAACGTTCGAAAACTCGCTATTAACAAGTTTTCGAGCAAACACAAATGCCTATATGTTTGCATAAATGATTTTTGTTAATGCATTTTATAAGAACATAAGAGGCTGGTCTAAATTACAAAAGTTTATGTCCGCTTAAAAACTCGTTATTAAAAACTGATTTTAATAATAAAAAAAGTACCGTATGTCATTACAATTAGTTTTAAAGTAATAAAAGTTTTAAGCACAATTTTCTTTTGTAGGCAAATACAAGTAGAGAAAATGAAGATGTAACCTAGATTCGAAGCATAACAAGCTGTCATACAGCAAGAGACATCCATAAAAGTTATTTTACATCTCTTGAAAAATTTAATGTTAATTAATTTTTAATTGTAATACATATTTATGAGTCATTTTAATTTGCCACTGCTTTTCGTAACATTTCGAAGCAAACAGTAAGAAATTTCAGTCACTTGAGAGTAAAGTTTAGACATTTTAAACTTTTTTTTTAACATGTCAAAGGTCATTTTTATCCTGCGTAATATACCAAAGGTCAAATGTGTTTTATGTTGACTTTAAGCTTTTATAATTCAGGCAAACATATTTTGATTTTAGACACAATAACCCAAAAACAAATAGTTACCAACTCATAGGTTGGATTTTCTGTATAAAAACCATTATTTTTATTCTCATCAAGTAAAAGTAAAAATGTGAAATATTAATCCATTGAACCCATCTAGTACAATTTTCTCCCACTAGAGTCCACTTGATAGTTTATAAGTTTAATTAGAATCTTTACTAATTTTTCCTCCTCCTAGTGGGGGAAAAAATATAATTAACACTCTAAACCGTCGCCATTAATCAGTTTTAATTCGCCAGAAAGTGCAAACCTAAATTCCCGCCTCATAAGCAGAAATGAATGAAGATGGAGCGCCGATAAACAACAAAATGTCACGCAACACCGGGAAATAAAAAATAAAAAAATAAATAAAAAAAGTAAAATTTGTAATTCTTAAAAGACGCAAGCCAAGTTTTTGGGAAACTTTGTCTCCTTTGTGAGTTGCCAGCGCCTCGTTTTGAAATATTAAAAGATGAATAATCAGCATTTATGATAATGAATCTTGTACTCATTTCCTCCTACAATTTCTTAGCCTTGGAATTCCTCCAAGAAAAAATTACACGAGCAACCATAAACCCCGCCCATGTAATAACCATTCGATGAAATGCAAAATTACAACGGGAATTAAGAAACAGCAATTCAAATTCATTTTTAATTTTTAATTTAAAAAATATAAAATTTTTTTTTACCTTCGGCGCACTCAGCACCGGTCCAGTATTTGTCGCAAAGACATTTTCCCGTTTCCAAGTCGAAGGTGCCGTGACCGGAACAATTGGGCAGACATCTCACGAGGCGGTCATCCAACTGACTACAGTTGGTTCCACGCCATCCAGGACGGCAAATGCACTGTCCTTGAGCACAGATTCCATGCTCTGAACACCTCGAGTCCATGCAGTCAGCTGTGAAAGAGAATGAGAAGAAACAAATTGAATTTGAGGGTTTGGAATTTTCAATTGGTGGTTTTTTTTTTATCGTAGAGGTGTGGAAACGCATAAGTGACTATATCATTCAATTTTTCTCGTACTATCATTAAAATTTAAAATTTTATGAAAACTGTAGGTGGGTTTGTTTATTATTTATACAGGTGATAAAATCCTGTGTTAAATGTTCAATTTTATAGATCTAACTTGAAAAAGTAAATGGCGGCCAAAATTATGTAGATGTCGATTTAAACTAGTTTTTAATTGATTTATACATGTTTACAATAATATATGAAACCCAGCTTCTGTTATTTGTAGTGTGTACAGTTTTATTTTGTATTTTTTTGAGGTTGAACCATTCTGGAGGATTTACTAATAGTGTAAATTAGCAATAAAATCCCAATTCACTAAAGATTTAACAACAATTGCTAATTTTCTAGAAAATTTTTAAATTAGCAATCATTCCAGTAGCATTTTTCTGTGTCAACCAATAAAATTACTTATGTTTTGCAATATTGTTAAGTTAACAACATGTTGAAAACTTAATACGGTACAAGATATTTTGGTTTAATATGTTGTAATATTGTTACATTACTAACATGTCCAGAAATGTTGTTAATTTGCAACCAAACGTTTTTATTTAGCAATCAACAATGTTTGTGAATTCCGATCGATTGTTATTAAATCCTTAAACTTATTGCAAATAACAACAAATTTTGATTGTTATGACTTATGAGTTTAGCAATGTTGTTAACTCGTCAGTGTATCCACCTCTGGATTTTGATTGTTGTAGTTTTTCTAGGTTTTATCGTTTGTGATGTTATCTTTTGTTTGGCAAATATTAATCTTGTATCGATGCTGATAATAACAACAAAAGCTGCCCCTTGTAGCATAAATTGCCTGCAATGCATCTGTTGATTTTGAGTAAAAGCATTGCAGGTAATTCTTGCTACAAAGGGCAGCTAGATTTAGCAACATCATTTTAGCTACAAAATGCAATTGCCAACCACTTTAAAATTCCAGATTTTTAAACACCAGAGTAAACAAGTTCAAAGGTGACTTTTCCCTGTAAAAACATAAATCGAGTCATTTGCGAGTCGAGGCAAGGCAAGGGTTATTTTGATGCGGAAGAATAGTTGTCGTAAACAAGTAGATCGGATATGGCAGCTGTGCACTGTTATGGGACTAATCTAATTAAAAATCCATTAGTTCAGTGCAGCATATAGTCAAAAATATTAATTTTCTCCAACATTAATAGTGTTCAGGCTACCAAGGGAGAGAATAAATTGTTGAAGATGGTTGCATTTTAATTACATTATACTGCTTTGGTAAACGCGTGTGAAAGAGCCTCTAGTTACACAATATCAGGCAAGACTGGGGTAATTGAGCGGATAAAAGAAACCTAAGCAGGTGAAACGAGTGGAAGAATGTTTGCAAAGTCGTAAATAATTAACCTGGGTTTCACTAAGTAAAAAATTAACAAATTGAGAATTTTTTTTTGTGAAGTCTTTTCTCTCGCGATTATCTGTAAATTTGTGCGATAAATTTTAATTAAAGCTTTATGCAGTTGGTTTGAATTTTTCGAAGTACTCATTAGAGTTGCAGTATTAAGTGCGAGTGTGTGTGCATTAAATTGCTGTGCTCACTTGACAACATCACGTCATTTTTAAAGCAGATCAACTTCATAGTGGCTTTAACTAACCACTAGCTATTAAGGCTGTGTGATGGTATATCATGTAAATCACATTCTAATTTAATATCGTGTTTGCGATATTAAAGTAAAAAAAATTAAATTAAATAATTTACCAGAATATTGCAATACAGTACAGTCAAATCCCTCATATCCGGACATAGGCGGGACTCGCAAAAGTGGCCGGATATGAGAGTGGCCGGTTACGAGG
>JAQFZP010000717.1:0-28300 GCA_034695745.1 Geophilus truncorum | reverse complement strand
AGAAACCCAGCACCAGGCATTCCAAATACGAAACAAAATGGAGTCATCAACATGAACAGGAGCAAGAAAATCGAAGTTAACGCTTCCTCTGTAAGTTTGAGATTGAGATTTTAAATATTACGAAGATAGACATTTAACTACGACAACATTTTGTTTAGCTTCTTGGTCTAAAGGCCGAATTATTCCGAAAACAAGAAGAGTTCAAGAAGCATAAAGTACTAAACCATACCAAACCGACTCCTAAGCCGGCGCCTAAAGTAATAAATAGCAAAATACTAATGAATATTTAAAGAAAATAATGTTTTTTAATACATTTAGAAGTCGAATGTATGGGCAAAACAAAACAAAGGTATCAATGACAGAGCCAAACGTGATTTTGAGCAACGAAACGAAGAGGAAGAAGATGCATTAATAAAATCAAGGTATTGCCATAGAAATATTGTTAGGTAATTTGAAATAATTTTAAATGTCTTAACTTTCAGACGAGCGTTAGAAGCAAAAACAAAAATTTACGATCAAATGACTCAGAGTTTACCGGCAGGTAAATCAATAAATGATCAAAATAAATCGAAATTAATTTAAAGAATAATTTTAGATGACGAAACGAGTGAACTTTACTTGGTTGATTTTCAACGTAAAGTCATTAACTCCATAAAAGACAAAAGACAGGAAGATGACGAAAAATCGGAAGATAATTCAGACACCGAAAAGAATGTTGAAGAGCCACCAGCACCAGAGGAAGAATGGTAATCAATAAATATAAAGTGAACATTAATTCAAATTAAGCTAAAATAAATATAAAAAAATTAAATTTTATTTTTAGGGTTGATTACGTCGATGCCTTGGGACGATCGCGTCGGTGTTTGAGAAAAGATTTAGGTTATATGAGTGAAATGGATAAATCTTTGACACGCACAGTCAGAGATGAATCACCGAAAACTCAAACCGAGCAATGGAACCGCGGAAATGAGTTATTATCGGATGACATGAACAAAGAAATTGAGCGACAAGAATGGGAAGAGGAGGCAGAAGATGAAATACAATCGGCAGAGCCTATTGTCCCAGTTCATTATCAAAATATTCAACACCGAGGTAATAAAGCACAAAATTATTACTTTTATTACCTATTTATTTTTAAAACTGTAATTTGCATTTTTAGAGGTTCGGAACCACGGTGTTGGTTACTATGCCTTTTCAATGGAGGAAGCTGAAAGAAAGAAACAATTCGACTTGTTGGATGATTTGCGAAAACAGGTTTGCAATTTTTACATGTGGATTTTGCATCGATTTTAATAAATTGTTTCATTTGTAGACTGAAACGAATAAATCCAACAGAATGAAATTAAAAGATAAGCGAAAAGCAATGCTACAAGCGCGATTAGCTAAAGTTCAGGAAAGAAAAAGTATCGTTCTTCCTCCGGACGAAGATTCCGACGAGTCTGAAAAGAATGTAGACGAAAAGAAGGAAGAAGAGACACCGTTCACTGCGACATCTGTCGAGAAGGAAGTTCCGAAAACCGTACGGCCGTGGGATAGAGGGAAAATTGGTGCACGAAATGACAATTTCCAAAAACCAAATGCTAAGAAAATAAGTTAGTTTTGTTGGATTTGTGTTATTAATATTGTGGATTTTAATTTTATTTTTTCTTTCAGTGAGTGAAAGTGACTGGAAGAATAAGCAGCGAGAAGACCGAAATCCATCATTTGCTCCGCCTGAATTTTATTTTAAGCACAAAAACAAGCCTAATATTTGGCCACGTCAAGATGGATTAAATATTATTCCACTTCCTAAGTAAAAAAAAAAAAAAACGATGTAATTATGGAAAATGTATTTTATTTTAATAAAACTATGAGTTTAATTGCAATTTTTTCTTTAAATATTTGACATAGAAATTAAATTTATTTTTACTGCAAAGGCGGAGGAAATCAGAAATTTAAATCATGTGATTTGGTGCTCCTCGGTTGATAGTTTAACACTCCTTTCCTTCTTCACGGCTGCGACCAACAACTCGCGGATGTTTCATGCGTTAAAATACTCCCTGACAAGGCTGAGAGTGCTTTAATCCATTCTAGTCAATTCTGCTCAATTTTTCAACTGCGGTTAGTTTCTAACCGATGGATCTGCCTTCGATTCCGCGCGGGTCATTTCTTTTCCTTTTTTTCCTCTTGTATTTGCATTTTTCCATTTGTTGGAACCATTTCGAGTATTATAATAAATGCATTTACTAATCCTCTTTTGAAAAATCTTATTTGCACCATTATTTTAATGCACGATTTTGAAGGATAAACTTGAGAAAAATGTGCTACAGCCTGCATTGTGGTGCCCTCATTCAATCATGCACTAACTATTATTTTTAGTGTCATTAATATCTTTCTAATTGATATAAAAAGTAAAAACAAATAATTTTTAAAATGCAATAAAAAGTAAAAAATAATTACTTTTTTTTTTATTTTAATGCTACTTTGAAAGATAGGGTGCCTACAGCAAATTTCATCAACTACAAGCATCCCATCTTTCCAAGTAGCCTTAAAATAAAAAAAATAAAAAAATTATTTTTTTCTTTTTTTAAACTGGGTGTCCTGTTTTCAGGACGCTGGGCCCGAATGGGTTAATTAGAAAGATAGTTTTTTTCAAAATAAGTTTTTTTTTTAATTTGTTGTAATTTTCTACTTCTCAGTTTGTAAATTTAGAAATACATGCAGCTAGCAATTCCCAATTTTCCTAGGGAAATTCGCGATTGTTTTGGCCTCGTACAAAGCGTGTTACTGTTATCATTTGGAAGTAACTTCCTAAACTTCAAATTGTTAAAAGGATATTTCAAATTGATATTCGTGACATCTTGGATCTTTGTTCAAGTTTCCCTTGAACAAGTTAATTTTTTATTGGCATTGATTGTCAACACTATTAATTAACAATCAAAGAACTGAATAGCGAATACAATCATTCATTGGAGTCTCGTGCCCTCGTGCTCAGCTTGCCGCGAGATGGCGCAAATTAAAGTTCTTTTCGCGGGAAAATAAACGCATGCTCCTTCCTTTTTATTCGCCTTGCGTGGTTAACATGGCGCAGGATCAGCAACAGTTTGAAGCGTTGTTATCAAATTTATTAAGTAGCGAGAGCGATTTACGTGCTCCAGCCGAGGTAAGACATTAATAAATACCTGTACTTTCCACCAAAATTGTTAAAAATATCCATCGAAATCGATTTAAAGAAAGTCATCAGTTCGAATGTACCATACCATCTAAGCCTAAGCCAAAAAAATGACTCATCATACGTTCTTTTTTAACTATTCGATTCGCGCAGTAATTTTATAAGATTTTTGTAATTAGTTATGAAGAAATAACAAATTTTCCAAAGTTTACAGTTACATTTAAACTGAAATAGTAGAATATTCGAAATGACTATTTCGAAAAAGAGATAAAAACAAAACCGATAAAAACTTTCCACGTTTTCGCAGAGTACGTACGATACTATTCCAATAGCAACGAAAGTTCTTTACTTACTGAACACAATTCGAAATGTCGGCGCGGAAGACGAGGTAAGTAACAAATATTTTTTAATTTTTATTTTTCTTCCAATTTTTTATTTTACAATATGTAATTTAAGGTTCGTCAAATGGCTGCAGTTCTGCTGCGTCGTTTGTTTGCGAACGATTTCGAAGATTTCTACCCGAAATTGGAAGTTGCAAGTCAAGTTCAGTTGAAGGAGCAACTTCTTATGGCCATTCAACAGGAAAGTAATAATGGAATTCGACGAAAGATTTGCGATGTCACTTCCGAATTAGCAAGGAATTTGATCGGTAAATACTAAAGAAAATAAATAATATGCAATTTTAAATATTTGTTTAATAATTTTTCGTCTACTAGACGACGAAGGAAACAACTTATGGCCTGAATTTTTAAAATTTCTATTCGAATGCGCGAACTCGCCGGTAGTCGAATTGAAAGAATGCGCGTTGCAGATGTTTAGTACCGTGCCTGGTATCTTTGGCAACCAACAATCACATTATTTAGACATTATAAAACAGATGTTACAACAATCGCTTCTCGACCATAACAATCCTCAAGTGAGAAGAAAATAATTTATTGTACACGTCACACATTTTATACAACTTTTTACTTTGAATTTCAGGTTCGATTTATGGCGGTAAAAGCATCAGCTTCATTCCTGTTGGCTCACGAGCGCGAAACAAGCATACATCGCCATTTTTCGGATTTGTTGCCCCCGATGATTCAAGGAATAGCCGACAGCGTTCAAGCACAAGACGATGACATTTTACTGAAATCTTTAATCGAGTTAGCCGAAACCGTACCTAGATTCCTTCGTTATCAAATCGATCCCGTTATGCAGCTGTGCATGAAAGTAAATCAATTTCAGAATAATTGAGAAATCAAAATTTACAATACTATTTTTATTAAAGGTTTTATCTGATACTAATATGAGCGACAATTGGCGCCATCTTGCGCTGGAAGTGATGGTAACTTTAGCTGAAACGGCACCCGGAATGATTCGAAAAAGTGGAAGTAAATACATCGGTTTGCTCGGTAAGAAAAATTGAATATTTTCTTTTGTTTGGCTTTCTAACATTTTTTTTTTCTGAAAATTTAAAACAGTCGCGCAAGTTTTGGCCATGATGGTGGACATGGACGACGACCCCGAATGGAACACGGCAGATGAGATAACGGAAGACGACAACGACTGTAATTCGGTCGTAGGAGAATCGGCTTTGGACAGACTAGCCGTCGCTTTAGGCGGGAAAACCATTTTACAGCATTTTGTCAGTAACATCCCACCGATGCTCTCGAGCGCAGACTGGCGTTACCGACATGCGGCACTCATGGCCGTATCTGCAGTCGGCGAAGGCTGCCACAAACAAATGGAGACTCTTTTAGACCAAATTATGGACTGGGTTTTGAACTTTCTTCGCGATCCCGTAAAAATTTATTTTTTAAAAGAAAAAAAAATTAATTAATTGAAAAAAAAAAAAAATTTGCACTAAAATTTTCGTGTTCCCCCCCTCCTCTCTTTTCTTTTTATTTTTTTTATTAAGCATCCACGAGTACGATACGCAGCTTGCAACGCAATCGGTCAAATGAGCACCGACTTTGCACCGATGTTCGAAACGAAGTTTCACGACAAAGTTATTCCTGCTCTGTTGATGTTGCTGGCCGACGAAACACAGCCTCGAGTACAAGCACACGCTGGAGCTGCACTAGTCAATTTTAGCGAAGACTGTCCCAAACCTATCTTAGCAACCTATCTGGACGACATCGCGGTCAAATTAGAGCGTATTTTGAACGCCAAGTTTCAAGAACTCGTCGAAAAAGGAACCAAGCTCGTGCTGGAACAAATTGTTACGACGATAGCGTCGGTTGCCGACACCGCCGAAGAGAAGTTTATCAATTACTACGACAGATTTATGCCTTGTTTGAAATACATCATCCAAAACGCGACAATGCCCGATCTGAGGCTTCTCAGAGGGAAAACTATCGAGTGTGTCAGTCTCATCGGGCTGGCCGTGGGAAGAGAAAAGGTATTATTTTTTATTTTTTTTATTCTTAAATCAAGTTTATTTAATAAAAAATTGTTTTAGTTTATGTCCGATGCGAGTGAAGTGATGGAACTCCTGCTCAAATCACAAACGCAACATTACGAAATGGCAGATGACGATCCACAAGTTTCGTACATGATATCAGCGTGGGCACGTATTTGCAAGATTATGGGAAAGCATTTCGAACAGTATTTACCGATGGTGATGGATCCTGTGATGAAAACAGCGTCATTGAAGCCAGAAGTTGCGTTGTTGGATTCTGAAGACATGCAGTCAGTTGAAAGTGATGACGACTGGCAGTTTGTTAGTCTGGGAGAGCAAGTAATGACTTACAAGGCGAGCCTCCCAACTTAAAGTTAATGGAATTGCCCGAAATTTATACAAAACATTTATTATACTGAGTTATATTATTTTCTAAAACCATTTTACTAAGTACTCTATATAATGAGAGATAATTGAATTCAAAGTATTATCTGCTTTACATCCCTAGACGTGCATGTTTTCTATGCACTTTTTAGATGCTTAAGCTGTCTAAAAAAAACAACAAAATACTCTCACCCAAACTCAACTGAATGAGTCAGCTTTTATAACTACCTCAATAATGCAAATTTTAAGTTCAATTATCTCTTATTGTATTGGGTAGTTAGTAAAATGATTTTAGGGAATAATAAAATTCAGTATGATAAATGTTTCAATTAACCTTAAGTTGGGAGTTTTGATTTTTTTTTTTTTCTTTTTTTAATGGTCAATTAAACTAAATGTTTATTAATTTTGCAGCAAAATTTTGGCATTAGAACTGCGGGTTTGGAGGATAAAGCCACTGCTTGTCAGATGCTCGTTTGCTACGCAAGGGAACTGAAGGAAGGATTCGCGGCCTACACCGAACAGGTGGTCAAACTGATGGTCCCAATGCTCAAGTTTTATTTTCACGATGATATCCTTTCTTGCGAAATCGAATTAGTTTAAGTTGCATTTAAAAAGCGAGTAGTTTTTCCCTTAATTCAATGTCACGTGTTCGATTGGCAGCTGCCGAGAGCATTCCATACTTACTCGAATGTGCGAAAATTCGTGGTCAGGATTTCCTCATAGATATGTGGGCCTACGTTTGTCCTGAATTGTTCAAAGCAATCGATACAGAACCTGAAAACGAGGTTCTGGCAGAAGATCTTCACTCGTTGGCGGCGTCATTGAAGTTTTTGGGTTCTGGGTGCCTGTCTGACGAGCATTTGACCGAATTGATTCGACTCCTCGACAAAACTTTGACCGATCATTTTCAGAGGTTTGATGACAGACAAGGTAAATATATTTAGTTTAATTTGAAGTTTCAAAATTTGAAGAGAGGAAATATCTATCTTTGATTTTTTGTTAAATAGAAAAGCGTAAAGATGAAGATTACGATGAAGTTGTCGAGGAGGTTTTGCTCGACGAGGACGATGAAGATGTGTATCTACTTAGCAAAGTTTCTGAAGTCGTTCATTCCCTTTTTGCAACCTATGGCGAACGATTATTTCTATGCTTTGACCAATTGCTGCCCCACTTTGTGAAGATGATGGTAAGATATTAACACGCATTTGAACACGATTATTTTATTTAATAAATTTATTTTAAAGGGAGCTGAACGCCCATGGACGGATCATCAATGGGCTTTGTGTGTTTTTGACGACGTGATCGAGTACGGTGGTCCCGCCTGCGTCAAATATCAAGAATATTTTTTACGAAATATGTTGGCTTACATCAACGATAAGAGCCCTGACGTGCGTCAAGCTGCCGTTTATGGCTGTGGGGTGCTGGGACAGTATGGCGGCGAAGCGTTTGCGCATTCCTGCGCAGGTATTTACTGAATTAATTTGTGTTTATTAATATATTTTAAAACTTTAATGATATTTTGTTTTAATTTTTAGAATTCATTCCGCGTTTAATGAAAGTAATCAATGATCCCGATTCGAGGTCTTCGGACAACGTTAATTCCACCGAGAACGCGATTGCAGCGGTCACAAAAATCCTAAAGTACAATTCTAGCCAGGTCAATGTCAATGAAGTACTACCTCATTGGGTGTCTTGGCTACCGGTGTGGGAAGACGAAGATGAAGTCCTACACGTGTATAATTATCTTTGCGATTTGATCGAAGGGTAAACCAACCGTCTGATGTAAAGTGGAGAACGTATTATTCAAGTTTCAAATTGTATTCTAGAAACCATCCTGTGGTGTTAGGCACAGAAAATAGCAACTTACCGACCCTTTTGCGAATCATGGCATCGGCTTTCGAGAAAGAAGCACTTGATCAGGAGGCAGATGTGACGAAACGAATGGTGAATATTGTTCGACAAATTCAGGTAAAAATGACGCGGTTTGTTATTTTTTAAATCTACGGAACTTTAATCAATTTTCATCATTTTTTTTTCTTTTCTTTTCTTTTCTTTTTGTTTGTTTTACAGAGTAACACTGAACTTTTTCAAATTTGCTTGGTACAACTGTCCCAGGAGCAACAAGCGGCTTTACATGCCGTGCTTAGTACGCACTGATAATCTGGAAAACACATTTTAAGCAGACTTTTTAAAATCGTGTTGGTGAACAAGTTTTATTTTTCGATTTTTTTCTTCCCTTTTTTGTTTCTTTTCTTTTTTGTTTATTACAATTGTGACGCAGCATCAGACAGTTTGTGTTTCAACAGAGCATGAATTATTATTTTTTTATTATTATTGTTGTTATTATTGGTTAGTAATTACCTAAGAAAAGAAAATTAATAAAGTCTAAATTTAAAAAACACATTTTCTTTTTACCTTATTTCTAATTTAAACCAAATCTGGTTTATCACTTTGATTTTAGCTCCCTCTTGCGTCTCGTTTGGAGCTCTTCTCTTTGTTGTTTGTCGTCCTGCTTTCAAACTGAAAAAAAAAAAAAAAAAATGAAAAATATATAAACAAAAACACGAAACATTCACATAAATAACAGAAAAAAAATAAGTATAAATTTCCTAGAAAACAACCAATAGCTAATATTCATTTATATGTCTACAAGTGGTTTGCGAGGAAAACCTGTAGGGGGCGCAGGCACTGTTTTTACTGTCCTCAGAGGCCCATCTTTAACTTGACGGTGGATCCGCGCTCATCGTACGGTCGTAATTTACAAGAAAATTTAAGCTCAACGTTGAGATAAAGAAGTAAACATCATAGGTGAGAAGTAAGTGCTTAATTTAAAAGGTAGCACTTGGTTTGAAAAGGAGAAACTGAATTGAACACGATCCTACTCTCCAGTGATACAGAAAAGGCATGTTGTTGGTCATCATAAGAGTCCAGTGATGGCATGTCAAGAAGCCGCTAAAATAATGTTATAATTTAAATTTACCCTGGTTAGTAATCGATTTTGAAAGGATGGTAAATGGATTAGATAAGAAGTTTTATTTATTTGCTTTTCTTTTATCTTTTCCATTATTCTTTGTGTGTGTATTTGTGTGGATAATATAAATGGGAGTTTCAGCCTTTCCACCTGGAAAAACAAGTTTGCAAACACTCTTGTTGGTTATGTGAGTAATATAACATATAAAAAAAATTGCATAATAAGTATTGTCTCATTTAAATAGAACCAGTCTTTGAAATGCATATAAAAATGAACAAAATGTTGAGAAAAAAATTAATTCATAGTTTAGATTCGTAGAACATGTGATGGTTGTTATATAAAATGTATATCTATTTAAAACAGATGAAAAATTAATATTAAAAAAACAACTTGATGAGACTCAGATTGCACCAGGGTATCTCTGGTTACCAAAATTAAAGATACACTCGACAAAGGGGTGTTTATCTTTAAAATAAACTTTGCATTTCAAACAAGGGTCAATCTAGACTTTATTCTAATGTCAAAAAAAATCAAAAAAAAATAATCAATTAACTGAAATAAATAACAAATTTTTTCAGAAAGGAAAAACTCGAAACTGGCCTTAAACTTTTTTGCCTTTTAAGAAGAAAACTGTTCCCACCCTTATAGGGTTGGGTGTGGTCCTTTAATCCTTCATCATCTCTCATACATATTTTTTTCTGCCTTTAAAATTTTTTTTTTCTTGACTAAGAATAGTGGCTATTTATAAACAAAAAATATCTAATTATCCCAGTTGTTTTGTTGGGTTGTGACTAATTGAGTGGGTTACTGCAAGGTCACCAATTTAAATTCAAATCTAAAGCAGTGAAGTTTCTTTATGACCTTTATTGGTACATGGTAAAGGTATTTAGCTTGGAGGCAGTTAACTGGGGTTTCCAGGAGCTTTATAACCATCAAACTGCTTGTCTCACTCAACTCAAGTGGACTGGAAACGAGTGATTTTCATAGTCTAGACAGGTAGAGTACGAACCGACTCTGACTGGTTCAATTTATCCAATTTGAAACTGCAAATTTCAAAATTATGTAAGGTTAATTGCCAATTTTCCGTGTGACTAAAGCATTACACACGCCTTTGAAATCTGTGTTGTGAAATTCCAATTCTGAAAAGTTTTTTTATTTTTCCAGTTGTATCATAAGTCCGTATAATGGAGGGGCTCGTCGGTGGTAAAATCCCTCATTCGCACAGTTCACCTGCCACCATGGACTCAACGGGTCCACAAGATCACACCATAGCATCAGCCGCCGAAAGCGAGGCGAAGAAGTGCGGCAAGTTGTTGTCCATCAATGTGGTCATGCCGGATGACAGCACAGCAACGTTTGAAATTCAAGTAATTAATGAGATTGATTAAAATTCTATTGTGCCTTGTAATTTATGTGATAATGATTGAGGATAATTCGCTAGCATAAAGCACTTGGACAAGTTTTATTTGATCAAGTGTGCAAACAACTTAATCTTCTGGAAGTTGATTACTTCGGTCTGGAATACATAGATTCTACTGGTGCAAAAGTAAGTGGATTAATAAAAGTTCGTCTCGAGTTAACCATGTTAAAAATGATTGTCTAATCCTATTTATGCCTCGCGCCCGGGCGTAAAAATGGCTCAAATCTTGATTAGTTAGAAAGACTAATGGCTTTTAAAGTTCTAAACTCAGAATTTTGATGAGAATTAAATGAGACTTTCAACAAAAGTTTGCAATTTTTTCCTATGGTTTAAAGAGTGATATTGAATGAAATTTATTATTTAACTGTATTTTAGTGAATCTGGCACCGTATCGACATGATTAAAAATTTAACGACAATTCAACCATATCGTTCTAATTGGGAACAGGCGACTATAAATGACGAAATTATTTCGACAATCTATTTTAACCGACAAATGAGCCAACTCTTTTCGTTTTATTGTATTAATACATGTGTTATTTCTTATTTTAGTATTGGCTTGATCACGAGAAACCAATGAACCGACAACTGGGATTCAGTTTGTTTTCCCCAGTGCTCAAATTTTGTGTCAAATTTTACACTCCAGCTCCAGCTCAATTGGAAGAAGAGTATACGCGGTGAGAGACTAACTCCGACTGAAAATTTCGATTACTTTATTAACTGATTGTCTCTTCTCAGATATTTGTTCTGCTTGCAAATCAAGCGTGACCTTGCTGATGGGATTTTGCAATGCAACGACAACACTTCAGCTCTTATGGCGTCGTACATAGTACAAGGTTGATTATTATTAATATTTATATTAATATTTATATTTTTTTGTGAGATTAAATTCTCAACTTTATCTATGGAAATTTTTCTCGTTTGCTTTCATCAGCTGACTGTGGCGATTACGCTCCTGAGGACTATCCGGACCACACTTACCTCTCCTCCTACAAATTCGTGCCCCATCAAGATTCGGAAATGGAGCGACGAATTATGGAAAATCACAAGAGACATGCGTAATAAAATTCACATGATAGAATGTTCGATAGTGTATTGCTGTGTTTGAAATTTGAAACTTAGTTATATCTTGTTTCATGATTAGTTGACATTTTGATGTTAAAAATTCTATTTTTATATAAATTACTGAAAATTGTCGATATATATATATATATTTTCTAATGAACATTCTTTGTTTATAACTATAAAATTTATTTTGGGAGTTTATAATGTTATTTAATTTTTTTTAAATTTTTTTTTGTTGTTTTAGTGGACAAACCCCAGCCGAAGCTGATTTAAACTTGCTTGAAACTGCCAGAAGGTGCGAGTTGTATGGTATCAAAATGCATGCTGCCAAGGTAAAAGCCATCAAAGAGAAATTAGCATTTTTTTTTTACAAGGATAAGAACAATAATATTTTTTTGACAGGATCATGAAGGGGTGCCGCTCAACCTGGCTACAGCTCACATGGGTGTTTTAGTCTTTCAAAACTACACAAAAATTAATACATTTTCCTGGGCTAAGATCCGCAAATTGAGTTTCAAGCGCAAAAGGTTCCTGCTCAAACTCCATCCAGAAGGCTATGTAAGCTAAACTACTCTAAATGAAACGAGTTATTCCTATGTGCAGCTTTTTCTTCCTAACATTTCGAGTGTTTTGATCTTGAAATTGAGTTATTTTTGCCTCTTTCAATGCTTTCTGTGTGATGTAGGCGTCGTCTAATTGTGAATCAGGATCCCTATGTCAGGTACATTTTGTCTAGTGAGTTTTCTGCGTAACCAAGTTACGTAATAATGATTTGTTTGTCTGTAATCACTAATGATTTGCATTTTTTTTTTCTTCTTTCACAATTTTCACCGTGCTTTTATACTTAAAGGGTGAGGTAATTACATGTTCTTGCTGTTTTTCCGATCGGTTTTTTTGTACTTAGAATGGACCAATGTAATTATGTTTTTTTTTTCTTTTACTCTTGTTTTGTTTTACTGTAGGGTTATTACAAGGACACGGTGGAATTTTTTTTTGAGGGTCGGAACGAATGCAAAAACTTCTGGAAGAAGTGCGTTGAACATCACGGGTTCTTTCGTTGCGCTGCAGTTAAAAAAATGCAAAGACAAAAGACACGGGTCATTAGCCGAGGGTCTTCATTTAGGTAAGCTTTTGAGTGTTTCGGATAAAAATATTAATTTCGTTCTTTTTAATTTTTATATTGAAATTTACTTTCTTTTATTAAATTCATTGATGGCATTTACTAAATTGTTTTCTGTTTTGATTACAAACTAAAAGTTTAATATGAAAATTTACGACGAAGGTCAAAGTTACTGATTTTGGATTGAAAAGTATACTGAACTCTTAATTTTTTAAATACTTTTTATTCTAAAGCCAAGTTTATGTTGAAAGATGAGTACCTTTTTCTGATAATTTAAATATCTATAAATACGCAATGAGTATTTATTTGTGCAAAAATAGATAAACATATTTTATGTTTTGCAAATACGCAATCAAAAATGTTTTATTTACTTTTATAAATTGAAAATGACTGAATATGTGTATTTTGAAATATTAACAGATACAGCGGCCGCACTCAGAAGCAAATCATCGATTACGTTCGCGAAAACTATGTTAAACGGCAACCCTTTCAAAGGTGAGACGATGCGAGGTGTAGGAGTCTAGATTGAATCGATCGACCATTCAAGTCGCCCGTAAGAGAGCAATAGCAGCAGAATTATGTAGGTCTTCGTATTTTCTCTCAGATCGCAGTCCTTTCGACAAACGAGTACATCTCATAGTGGCTTGAGTGCAGTGAGCGTAAGCGGCAAATTTAACTCGTCGCCACACTCCGTGCAACCGCCCGTCCCGATAGGGACGCCGACTTCTCGTTCTTGCGGCTCCGTCACCCTGAGCGAGGGCAGCACACCCTCGCCCACGCACGCCGAAGCGAGCGAAGCGGACATCATATCGCCCGTCGTCAACGGCAACGCGCACGAAGACGAGGTGGACAGATCCGTCGTCGTCGCCAACGGCCAACTCGATGGCAGAAACAAGCAGGAGGAATGGCCCGTCACTTCCGCAGGTTTATTTTCCACTCACGCTACTAGCTATAGTTTTTTCCAACAGTCAAATGACAATGATGACTCCATTTCCTACGAGTCGTATCAGTTAGACGAGCAAATGTTGGCCAGTCCTGACAAGCAGTGCCCGTTGGCCGAACCCGAGGGGGAGAGCGCGTGCGAAGACGAGAGCGAGGACGAAACCGTACACGAGACGTACGGGACCGCCGACGACCCAGACGGGGAGAGCATTTCCTACAAGTTGCACAGGAGGCAGTTGGAAACAAAAGCGAAACCCACTTCTCCGTCCCTGCCCACGTCCCATCCCCCGCTCACTCTAGAGTTGAACTCTTCGAGAGCGAAACCCGTGAAGCCGCCTCGCGTCATGGTCGAGGTCGAGCATCCTAAGATTGGCCAAACCAGTCCCACGCTTTACGTCAGGAGTAGGGTGGGCGTTCCTTCGCCCAACGACGAGGCGCCGCGTCAGAAGGTGCTGAACTTCGTCGCTCTGCACGACCTGCCGGCCGTCAGGAGTCACTCGTCGCAGGACGATTCGGCGCCCGACGAGCAGGAAGACGTAGCCAGGCTCAGTTGGAAGAAACGGAAAAAAGAGCACGAAGATCCACCGCTCGTTGACTTCCCGCGACCCGCGAACATCGTGACAAGCCTCAACTTGAACTTCATCGACGACTCGAGCGCCAGCGAAGAGGTCGAAATGGAGGGACCCAAGGAAGACGAGACGATGGCCGTCAAAACGGAAGGCGCTGACGAGGACGAATCGACGGACGAGGACGGCTCGAGAACGGTCGAAGACGAAGAGCTTCATATCGACGAAGACCTGTTGATCGTAGAAGACGGTGAGTTGCCGGAGAAGGAAGCCGAAGAGAAAATGGAGGTCGACGGGGAGGGTTCGTTTGCCAAAGACGAATCTGACGGCACGGATGAAGAATTCGCGCCGTGTATATCAAAGCCAGGCGAGGACTCGATGGAAAACGGCATCGAGGACGAAAACGGTAATGAGGGTTCTCGAGATCTGGACGACGACGACGTCGATCCGCTGTTTCCGATGCGCACCTTATCGCGCATAAGTGAGCACAGCACGAGCGACTCTTCGCCGAGCGAAGCAACCGCCGACAAGACGTCGACGGAATCGGCTACGACCACTTCTTCTTCCGGCGAGGAAATGGCGACCGAAGGACCCCGCGCTGGAAGCGAGTGGGACGTTAACAAGCATTCGGAATCCGAATCAGACGACGTGGACGCGCGACTGGTCTTGCCGGACGTCGAGGACGAAGATTCCAGCAAGGTGGTGGAGACCACTTACTACTTGGAAATCAATTCCGACCAAAGGGAGGAGCTGGAGAAACTGGAGAAAGCTGGCGCACCCATTTACAGGAGCGGCGTAGATTCGACCGAAACGGAAGAGAGCAGCTCGGCAGAGAACGACACGTTATGCGAAGAGCCCAGTCTTCACGAGGGCCTGGAAGACATAGAAGAGATTTCGAGCGACGCCGAACGGTACGAGGGAATCAACGTGCGCATTCGAATCGGTCCCGAAAAGAGTCCTAAGAGTCTGACGCGGCACGAGATGCGTGAGACCCCGAGCTGCGAGTCGAACGTGTCGAAAAAGCGGCACCGGTCCGAACTGCAATTGCAGGTGTCTCGGGGAGAAATTCGCGAAGAAACCGACACGTCGAGGTCAGGAGACGAAGACGAACTCGACTGATCGGTCCGACGAACCCACCCTACGTAAATCCTGCCGATCGATGTTAGCGTGGTCTTAGTTGTCGTATTCGCTTTAATGTTTTTATACCTCAGACCGTAGGTTTAGCCATGTCAGGACCAAAGATAGACACGGAACTGGCTGAAATATATTTGTACGGGGAAAGATAAGTTACCATTTTAACGTGTTGAAAGCACAGTATTCGCAAGTGTCACATAAATCTCACTGTTGTGCAGAAAAAATTGTCACTGTAATAAATTACAGACCTGACAGAATTTTCTATTCCAAGAAAAACAATGGCACAATATTTGACGTGTCGTTTCTATTTAGTGACAGAATTGTTACTTGAAGATTTTGCTTTAGGTCTGTGCATTTTTATAATTTCAAAATTTGAAAATTCGGTCTTTTGAATGCGTCAATTTATATTTACAATCTAATAAGAAAAATTTTTTTTTTTTTAATTTAAATTTTTATTAAATGTTTAGTGGCATTTAGTATCTTGGTTTATGAAGTTTTTGTGCTTTTTAAAAATAGTTTTTAATACACAAATGTAAACAAAAACGATTTTCTAAAATCCACAACAACGTCAAAAACCACGATATTGAATGCCATTATTCTCAAATTCCCGTTTCAAAAAGTTTTCACTGCAACTTCCAAACTTCGGTAGTGTTGGAAGTTTGGAAGTGAGAAGTCACTGACTTCCTTGCTTGGAATGGGCCAGATCCAGATGTAAATTAAAACCGACGACAATTGTTACTTACTTTTTAGGTTTTAGTAGGTTTTTGATGCAAAAATGTGAAAGAAAAGACGAGACCAAAAGTCAATTTTAAAATAACCCAAGCGAATGAATTGAGGTTGGGCATTGTAACACCAATAGCAGCAAAGCCAGTGCAGAGAAGAGAAAGCAATTGGTTACTGAAAAATAAAGCGTTTGTTTGGCAACTAGTGCCAAAGACAAACCGAGTGTCAATATCAGACTTTTTCTATGTTTTGAAATTTAGTGACAAATCGTTTCCTAGACGAAGCAAAGACGATGCGAATACTAGGCTAAAAACTTTAAATAACCAGTTTTTTTTCTGAGAATTGCATCATTGTTTAAAACAGTATCATGTTGCCATTACTAATTTAGTTTCCAAAATACAAAAATATTTCAGTCTAATTCTGTGGTTTATTTTCTTTTTAAGTCTTGTTTTTTTGGCAAGAAGCGAATTTATGTATATGTCAGTTAGTCACACACATATTAGGAAGTTTTAGTTTAAAACATCCTATGGACTTGGCAAAATGCTCTTCCCCGTTGAATTGTGTGGTTGGTGGTAATTTATCATATTTAAACAGAAATATGTTGTTTTGTGTTATCATTGTCATTTGAAGCATGTTTTGCACAGCATGACTGGTTCAGCATTTGCACACAGCAGATTTTCAGAAAAGGGCCTAATTAACAGGGAAAAGCTTTTCATTTCATACTAAATTAAAAAAAAAAAAAAAAAGATACAACTCAAATTTGAATTCACAAACATTGAAAAATTCCATTTTTTACCTTCGTTCGACTTTGTAAGAAAATTTTGTTTTTTTGTTTTGTTGGGAAAATTTGAATCGGTTATTTTAACTAAACTTGAAGGATTTGATTGATTTCTCTTCTTACTAATTGTTTTGTTTCGCACAATCAAAACTGAATTTCTCCAGTTTCATTTCTTGTTATTTGTACCTGTTTAAACTTCTAAAATATGTTGAATTTTAAGAAAAGAATATTAGATGGATTTTTTTTGTCTGTTATTTGTTGTTGTTGTTGTTTGGAATGGAACTATATTGTCTCACACCTTTACGGCAGTTGAATGGAGCATTTATTTTGCAGGATCAGCCTCAGCACTGTTCGGGATTAGGGGCAATCATATAACAGTTTCACCTGTTGGTAGAGTAGAAGTATTCTGAAATTCCCTCAAACATTTATTTCCATTTTTATCACATTCCTTTCACTAATTTCTATTTGACCTGAGTGTATTTGGCATTTAATGTGCTTAAAATGATGATTAAAAAAAAGGAAATTATCATTTTTTTCTTCTCTTAACTTACCGTTCTTTATCTTCTATTCTATGAAGTTTCACACCATATGAAGATACAATTGGTATGTTGCATTTCATCCCTTCACATTTGTTGTTCATTTGATTTATTTTATTTTAATATTTTTTTAATTTCTTTTAATTTTATTTCCAATTGTTATATGGTTTTTTTTTTTTGTTTTTTTTTCTCTCTTTTTTTTTTTTCTCTTCTCTCGTTTTGACAAGAATAGGTAAATTATCTGTTCGTGTAAAGCTCAACTGGCCAAACACGCAGTGTTAGAATACTAATACCTATTCTTGGTATTTTGGTGTTTTCTTTGAGTTTTTCATCAGTATTTTTCCATTTTGTTGTGGTTTATTTTCTGGTGTTTTGTGAAATTTGAGTTGTTTGTTTTTTGTTGTTTTGTTTTATAATTTTTCTTTTTAATTCATAGTCATGCTTTACTTACTGACCTTTTTTTTTTTTAATTTGAAAATTAAAAACACATAAAACACGCATTTAACGCAAGAGGCACAGCTTGAGTGTCCCATTGATAGCACTAACAGGGGCGCCATATTCCCTTCCCCAGGCAGTCAGCTTATTTCTTACCAGCAACCACAGAAAGTGATCACGGAAATGAAAATCTTAGAGTCACCTCGCACTGCTACAAGGCGAACCATCTCACTTGGCAACAGTTTTAATGACGCACCAAATTCACCTACAAAATCTTTTTATGATGCAGCAGTTGACACCCAACACTTCCAGTCTACCAATAATGATGTTGAAGCTGAAGTACGCAGAAAAGTAAGTATTAACTAATACCAGGAAACCACACGAGTAAGACGTGAAACTTTGCACTGAAGGCTTCTTGTTGTTTGAGATAAAACAGAGCCGAGATTGATTGTGACAGTCTTATTTGCGTGGTTCTTATGTGTGAATTACTGTAGGTTGCCACCTGTCATTGCTGCTTTTATGACTTTATAGCGTTCCCAAAATGGCCTATTAACTTAAGAGTCTTATTTATTCCACTACTAGAAATAGAGTTACATTAAGTGTATGGTCAATGTCTTTTCGCGTTTTGCGCAGACTGTTAAAGCTTTTGGCAAAGAACGAATTGTATCTTTTATTAAATTTGCAAAGTGGCAACCGTTAAATTTCCTCTGATTGAATTTTATGTGTTGTGTTTATAACAGCGATATCCACCCGACAAGGCCTACTTCATAGCCAAGGAAATTCTCATGACCGAAAGAACTTATAAGAAGGATTTAGAAGTGCTGAATGTGGTAAAAACTGAATTTCTATTCTTAAATTTCAAAGCTGGTGCGAAGGGATTTAAAAAAAGAAGAGAAAAAAAAAAAAAAGATTTTGCAGAAATTTGCCAGTTTCAGACAAAACATTTCTCCGGTATTTACAATCGTCATAAATAAGACTTTTGTACTTTGGATGTTTACGAAAAGGTGGAATTCTATATATTTTTAAAACTTTATTTGGATTATTTTCTTTTTTATGAAAGTGGTTTCGAAATGAAATGAAGAAAGCAGATGGCATGCCAAAACAAACCCTGGAACTTTTGTTTTCTAACATCAATCCTATCTACGAACAGCATTCTTTGTTTTTGCGGGACATTGAGCAACGCTTGGCCACTTGGTGAGTTTAATCAAACTTTGATTTGATTTGCATCGAACTAACTAAGAAACCTCGTTAATCAGCGTTAACGTCTTCAGGGAAGGACGAGCCAATGCACATCTCAAGGGCGACCATCAGAAGATCGGAGATCTCATCTTGCGGCACATGTCAGCTCTCGAAGTAATTTTTTTTAAAAAAGAGTTTTATATAAAGAATTCAAATTACAAACGAAAACATTTTTTTTTTTTTTTTTTTTTTTTTTTTATATATAGTTATATCATCAATATTTAGTTCAACACATGACAGTTTTGGAGGATTTAAATAAGGAATATCAAAATAATAAAACGTTCCAGCAGATTTATCGCGATTTTGAGGTTCAGCGAGTCTGTTATTTGCCAGTCACGACATTGCTTCTCAGACCGTTCCATCGTTTGTTGCATTATCGGTTACTCATGGACAGTGAGTTGCGAGTTACATGCTGTACATGCATAAACTTTAATGTTGTTTATTTTAGGACTCGTCAAACATCATCCGTTGGATCACGTTGATTACAATGACTGTCGCTCGGCTTTGTCCCGACTCAAAATCATGACGACCAAAGTGGAACCGGTTTTGAGAAAAGCTGTATGTAACATAATGACAAACGAAATTAGTAATTTCTTATTTTTATCTTGGCAAAATTATAGGAAAATTACATCAAACTGGTGGAATTGCAACGCGATTTGCTGGGGATTGATAATTTAGGCCAGACGGGACGGGTAATTAAAAAGAAATTTATTGTTATGTTGTTCAATTTAATTAACGTCATTTTCTTGACAGGAGTTTATTCGAGAAGGATGTTTGCAGAAGTTTTCCAAGAAAGGATTTCAACAGAGAATGTTTTTCCTCGTAAACTAACTATAAAAATACATTAAAAAAAAACAAAAAAACATATAGTTACTAATTTTTTTTACAGTTTTCTGACGTTTTGATTTACGCCAACCGCACTCAATCTTCCGGACTACAATTTAGAGTTCACGGTCAACTGCCTTTGCAAACGATGACAGTGGAAGATGCAAACGACGATTATCCAGCTTGCCCTTATTCTTTCAACATTTACTGCTGTAACAAACCCTTCCTAGTTGCAGCCAGGTATAATTATCTATTAATATTTTTTAATCGCAATGATTATTTTAACTGGATTCAACTACAGCTGCCAAGAAGAGAAAGACAAGTGGCTGGAAGATCTTATTCGCTCGATTCAATCGGCTAAAATAAAACCAGACAAGCAGTTTATTTATTCTAGTTTGCGCACACGTAGTAAGTAAATGTTGAATTTTATGTAATAATAACAAAACTTAAGTAAATTGAATTTTTAGGTTCATCTGAAGAACTGGTGGACAGGGAAGACGACATGGTGACCGGTAGAGAGGAGAAAAGCACTCATCATCGATCCAACACCACTGTTCATGTTTGCTGGCACCGGAACACAAGTGTGTGCATGAAGGATCACAGAATGGCCATCGAAGTAAAAAAAAAAATTTTGTAAATGTTAGTTAGAAGTTACAAATGTTTAATTTTGAAACGAAATTTTTCAGAATCAGTTGAGTGGATTTCTATTACGGAAATTCAAGAACAGCAACGGATGGCAGAAATTGTGGGTGGTGTTTACAAATTTTTGTCTCTTTTTCTATAAATCATTTCTGGTAAATATAAAATAAAAAATTTTATCATAGCAAGATTTTAAAAAAACTTTTTATGTGTAGGACGATTTTCCACTCGCCAGCCTTCCGTTACTCGGCTACTCTGTCGGTGTTCCTGGCGATCGCGACGGAATCACCAAGGAATATGTTTTTAAGCTGCAGTTTAAAAACCACGTCTATTTTTTCAGAGCTGAGAGTGAATTTACATTCGGAAGGTAAAATTCAAATTGAGTCAACTGAAAAAAGTTTGTATTTTAAATTTTTTATTTTATTTTTAGATGGATGGAAGTGATTAGCAGTGCCACTCAACACGCAGGACGAACTAGACTTTTCAGCAGAAAACAAAGCGATCGCGACGACTGAATCTGCAAGATTTTGAGGAGTTTTTTATTAACAGGTTTTTTATTTTTAACGATAGAAAAATTACGCTAGTTTTTTTTTTATAGCGTAATTTTTGTGCCATTATAAATATATATACACCAATTACTATTATAATTATTATTGATTGAATTTTACAAAAATTTTATTAAAAAAAATATATTATTATATATAAAATATTTAGGCAAATATTATTTTTTTTAAAACTTGTTTGAAGATTCCTGCAACAACATCAGGAGCTCTCCGAGTCTGTTGTAAAAAACTTGAGTCGCGTTTGTGAGCCAAAAAAAAGCAGAGTGAGGTGCCATCGGATTTGGAAAGAGTTCCTTTAGAACTACGTTTTTTAACTTCCTCTTGAGTATTTCCACGTCCAATGGATCTGCTAAAGCATCGTTGGCTGCTTGAACCAGTATTATGGGTGTACTTATTGCGTCCAAATTGTATTTTGGTGGCGTTTTCTATCAAATAGAAATAGAAAAGATTGTACCGTAAATGTAAAGTAAAACGCAATTTTACATATAGGAAACCGACCTTTCCATACACCAGCATGTTTTTTGCTGAGCCGTAGTCGTAATGAGACATTTCATTGGCCAGAAACATCTGGCCCAAATGAGAAAGGACTTTGATGCCCGTGCCGCCAACGCAGTCGCTCGCGTATACGGGAATTCTTGTCTAAAGCAGATAGAAAAATTGAAATAACAGTTTTATTTTAATTTTCCGAATCTATACTTTATTCAGTAGCGTGAAATCGTATCCGGCGTAAATTCCTATAATCGATTTGCATATAAAAGAGGAGGTAGTGGGACAAAAATGAATCAACAGATTTTCCATGAGATGATTGTGAGGTGTAAATTGGTGGATATGGGCCGATTTTGCAGCAGACTAGAACGAATTTGAAATTTATAATAATACCATATCAAAATTTTTTATTTGTGGGGCAATACCTCGAGGCTCGGACTGTTCTTAGCAGCAATATTTGAAAAGCTTGGAATGTACTTAATAAAACCGACGGGGCCAAGGGCTACCAGACCCTTGACCTAAAAAAAAGAAAATTATAAAATGAAAGTGAATGCAATCTAATCGTTGAATCGAATTTAAAGCGTAGGTTTTTAATTACAATTTGATTGTATCGCGGTTTGGAGGCCAACATCGCGAAAGATACAGTGGTGCCTAATGAATGCGCCACGAGTAATATTTGATCTTTTCCTGTCCGAGAAATGATGTAATCAATCATTGACGGAAGATCATCAGCTGCGTGTTCATCCCAACTGTAAATGCATAGATAAGATAAAGAACAACACATCATTAATTAACCTTCGGGAAAGGTTCTGCTTATTGATAAATGCGAATAATAACATGTAGAATTGACTGAAATTACAGATATTAAATTTAAGTATAGAAAAAACAGAAGTACGGTACGGTACCTAAAATCCCAGAATTCATCATCATTTGGAGAAAGAGTCATATGTTTCCGAGAATAGCGGTTACCTCTTAGATTGCCTAACCACACGTCGTACCCTAAATCAGCTAAAAAGAAAGCTATAAAAAATGCAAATCTTTTTTCAATTTTTTTTTTTTCTTTTTCTTCTTTCCGATTTTGTTATTTTTAATTTTATACCCAAACTGTCTTCGGCATTGTCGATAAAATTTCCCGAACAACACAGCACCCCGTGTTGCAATAATAAAGGGTATGGTTTAGTCGGTAAAGAACAGTTTTTACTTTTTGGAATTCTTTGCACTCCCAAATAGTACCCGTCTTTAGTTAAAACCGTATGATTTTCAGCTTCGTAACCGTAATGAACAATCATTTCAGTCTGCAAATGAGGAAATGCGTAAACAAAGCCATTTGCATCTGGTTGAAATTATTACCGTTTCGTATAGTCACTTACCGCATCCATCATCACCTCCCTAGCGATTTCTCTGCTAACAGCATCTTTGCTCAGAGGAACCACTAAATTCAACAGTTTATCTTCGAAACTAAAACTTAAAACACTGCATAAATTTGGAAAAAAGAAGAGTGCAGACACAACGTTCATTTCGGTTCAGTCAACAGCAAATCGAGTGGCATCATTCAAAGTCAGCATGTGTTTTATTAATTTCCTTAATACAATAAAAACGATGCTTGTAATTGATAACCTTTATTGTTATGTATTTATTTATTTATTTATTTATTTGTTCTTTGAAATTGAAGCATTCCAAAGAGAAATTCAAGTGAAATTAATCCAGGTCCTGTCCTGTTTTATTTTGACTTTTCAACATGCTCGCACCTTTCCATCACACCTAAATTCAATTCGTTTCCCCTTTAACATTTTTTTCCCTCACCGTCGCGCGTTTTGATTGACATGCGACCTAAGTTGTCTAATCATTAGTTGGTGGTTCGCCAGATATCTCTTACACTTTAATTTCTTTTCTAAGTTTAAATCTATTTTAAACTTTGATCACGCTAACTATTAATAGCGAAAGTTTGATAACTTTTTTTTTTTCTTTTGGTCTTTTAACTCGAAGTTTATTGCAACAAAGCGTCAATTATCTCCAGCTGTGGATGCAATAAACTCGTAAGAAACACGTGGGACTTCATTGCAACTTCTTAAAGAAACTGATCTAAATTGAACCCTTTTTTTCGCGATTGAAATTTAAACCATAAATTTCAATGCAAAGCGCGGATAAGATTAAACGTTAAACACCACCAACTTTACCGCACCAAAAAGAAAAAAAGAAAGAAAGAAAGAAAGAAAGAAAATCACTTTGCTTTGTTAAAAAAGCCCCAACCTTCCCTCTCCCTTTTGTGTTTAGTCTCTTCCTCGCTCGCAGTTCAGTAGTCACCATCACTAGTTAACAGTAACACTTTTCCTGCATCTCATCCGATACCGACAGGTAAGTTATTTCGCAACATCTTTTTTCTTTTAAAAGTCAAAATCAAATCAGGTAATGTAATCTTTTATCAATTGTAAAACCCTTTAGGTTTTATTCCTTTCCTTTTTTAAGCAATCGACACTGAAACAGCACTGGCAAAAAGAAGGTATTTTCGAACTTTAAACATCAATCACTTTCTTTTTCTTTCTTTTAAGTGAAATATATTTTTTTCCCACCCAAACTTTTAAATTTTTTTCGTGTGACTGTTTTTTTTTTTTTTGTTGTTTTTTTTATTTTTCGAGAATGTGATTTAGTTGTCTGCTTTAGCAGACTGCGGGTTATTTCTAGTAACTGCGACTGATCGCTTTGAAAATTAAAACGGGAAAACTCTCACGCTGTCTGGCAGAAGTATTTCTGACATATTCATGATGTGTGCAAAATAATTCGTACCCCTTGCGCTTTCTAACTTTGCATTTGTTCGATTGGAGGCGCGCCACTTAAAAGGCACCTCAAAATCCCTCCCTTTTTTCCCCCGTTTCATTTAGGGATGCCAAATAAACGTAAAGCCAACATTTGCTTGCCAAACGTCAACTGACTTTAAACTAGTCCTTCACAACTCAGCTGCATCTCGCATTCCAATGTTTGTTAACTCTCAATTGCTCTTCGTTGCCATCGTCCACATCACGTCACTTCTACAAGGTGAGATTTTCACCGATTTTAACGCGGCAAAAAAATAACTGGCGCCGTTGATTCTTTTCGTAGCGTCGATTTTATCGTCTGCGGAGAAATGCTTCTTCACTAGTCAAATTTACTCCGTGGGGGACACGTGGCATCCTCGACTTGAAACTAGTGGAGCTTCTGTTTGTGCCACTTGTACCTGTCACACAGTCTGTATAAAATGCATTTTAATCTTTATCTAAAACGACTTGTCTGTCGACCGTTTTTGTATTTTGTATTTTTTTTTTTTTTTAGGGAGGGAAATACAATTGTACGAGTAAAATGTGTCGACCGGAAACGTGCCCATATCCTAGACAGAATCCCAGTGAATGCTGTGCGTCATGCGTCGGTCAGTACTTACAATTTTTTAATTTACCATTGGATAAAGTAAAGTTGTTGTTGCAGAGGTGGACCTGGAATCGTCAGAGACCGAGTCGTCCACTATCAATTTTTTCTCATGTTTGCTGCACGGGAAAATTTACCGCGACGGACAAATTTTCGTCACCAACGCGTCGATGGAATTGTTGCATAAACTGCCGCCCGATCAATGTCTTCAGTGTCTTTGCAAAGTAATATACAAACGAATTCGTGCAACCACTAATTAATAAAGAATTTTGCCAATAACTTGTATTTTTTTCTGCAGAACGGAACGGTCATGTGCGACATACCAACGTGCACGAAATTAACGTGTCCACATCAAATACGAGCACAGAGTCGCTGTTGCCCCATTTGCGACGGAGACACAGCAAGTAATGATCATTTTTTCTTTTTTCTTTTCTTTTTTCTTTTTCATTTTTTCTATAAGCAGATTGTAAATCTGGTGGCCGATCGTACGCAAACGGCGAAACGTGGTATCTAACGACCAGACCGGGAGTCGTGGGCTGTGAAGAATGCAGATGCAACGTAAGTACAACTTAATTTTTTTTTTTTTTAATATTATTTCCTTCAGTTACCGGTAATTTTTTTTTAGTACGGACAAACTGAGTGTAACCCTTTACGATGTCTCTCAAACCGCAAGTTCTGCAGCGCCATACGGAAAGGTTTCGTCCCGGACACGTGTTGCCCGCCGTGTCAACGGAAAAAGAAATTGGGTAAACACATTTTAACTTGCGACGGTTCGACATCATTGAAATATTTAATCAAAGGTAGCAATGGAAAAAAGCTGAATCAACCACTCGCAGACGCAGGAAACGGGGACTCGACCTCGAGAACAGTTGCACGAGTTACGTGTCTGCCTTTCAGAAGAGACGTAGCTGCGTACCGCAGTCAAGCTGCCAGCAATTCTAGCGGTTACTGCCAATTTCTATTTGTATTTGCCAACAAAAACGCCCACATACAATTACATTTGTGGACGCTGACTCAAGGTACGTGGACCAGGCGATATCTCGAAATTTTCCGTCACAATTTCGTCATGATTTTGATTTTTAAAGGTCGCATCGGAGATTTCAAAATCCAGTATCTGTCCAGTGAGAACTTGGACGTTTTGAGGAAAACTTTTCGGTTTCAGCTGATCGGTGCAACCAACCAACGTGCGTCGACCTCGCAAATATGTGATACGATATCAAAGGTTTATTTTGACTAATTCATATTTTCTCCAGGGTTATTGCAAAAATTCACAGACAGAGAACACAGACTGAAATCGAAGTGCACAAGTCGATGCACCAGGAAGGTCGACAGACTAAGCCGCAGTCTTAAACTTAAAGAAGTCATCAGAAATACTCGTTGTAACAGATTTCAGACTCATTTGCCCTATGACGTGTCATAAAAAAAAAAACTTTAAAATTTTAGGATTTTAATTTAATGTATACTTAAACCATCTTTTATAAAGTTTTTTTTTTTTTTTTTAACTCTAGCATCACATTTAATAAATTCTGTGTATTATACTTATTATTGTTATCTAATTTGTTTTACATATTTCAACTATGTTTTACATACCACAGATACCGTACACATATATTTATAATTTGTTTTCTTCACTGCTTAGTAGACTTGTCATGCTAAACGGCCATCTTGCCTCCATTTCGTAATCGAAGGTAAATAAACTTTACCACTGAGGTCTTGACGAAATTATCATTTAAAGCGATTGTTACGTTAAATGAAATTTTCTTGTCAAATTGTTTTGCCCGACATCGTCGTCATTGTTACAGTGAAACTGGTTTAGGCTTTACTGTCAATAAGAACTGATTCACGAAGTCTTGAGAAAAACTATACAGATGTAAACAATATACAGTAGGTGGCTGTCTATCATAAGCTTTTTATTTATTCTACTGTGAATGCGATGTATTCGTGCGCTCAACAAACTGGTTACAAATTGTGAGTTACTATGAGTTTGAAATTTAATGCTTTTTGACACGTCTTTATTTTGATTGCTCGTAGCATTAACAGAACTACGAAAGTGTTGCTGTCAATAACTGCGATGATGGGAGTGATGATAGCTGTCATGTGCCTTCTTCTAGTTATATTTGCCTTTTCGGTTCTGCCGATTTTGAGTAAAACGAGCTGTCGGCAAAGATAAATTCCTTTTCTTTATTGAATTTAACTTACGGTAGTTTTTTTTTTTTTTTTTTTTTTTTAAATAACAGACATTATTTTCTGATACAGTGTTAATTGAAAAATGAGAAATAAGAAAGTATACGTTGCCTATAAAAGAACTATGTAGTACTTTTTGTAAACCAAAAAAACGTGTGTTTTACGTTATACAAATAACGAAATTTACACGTTTTTTAATCCTACGTACTACTGTACTAGTGCGTAATAGCCAAATCTGAAGTCAATAACGTGGATTGAATCAGTTTGTGTTTTGCTACCAGATGAGGCAAATTAGTTTGCTGACCCAACCAAAATAAAACAAAAATTAACGTTGATTAGCAATAAATTTCTAAATTCGTTTTGCGAGCAGTATTGCACTAACTAAGCATTCAAGAAAAAAGTTTTGTTGTCATAAATTTAAATAAATAAATACATTTTTTGTTACAAAGTTAACAACATTGAAATATGATCGAAAGTAGGTTGAAAAAGCCTGCTAATTTAGCATGAAATACACACTTTTATTATTTTCTTGTATAAAGTTTGTTGTAAAAAGATTTATTGGAAATATATGCATTCATATTTATTCATTTTTGATTAATTTCTTATTTGAACTTGCGGCCACTAGTTGGCACTACTCTGCACACCAAAACGCAATGCGGAGCAGCCATTTATAATACGATAACCCATAACATAATAAGCCATTTTTATAAACCTTTATTTTGCGGTTCTGAAGTAAACAAATTGTCCAATTATTTTTCTTTTAAAGTCGTAATAAAACATAATAAATTTATAACCTCGTATCAAGTATTGAGTGCGCACGAGCAGGGAAATAATGGCTGCCACAGCTGGTGAATTTGAAATTTAGATAGATTCCTCAAAATGGCAAAACTCTCAAGAATTAGGCGCCCCGTTTCACTCTTGTGTTGAGAGTGAATGACTGGATTGTCCCAATCCATGGAATGTCTTGTGTTGTTCGCGTGATTCGCAGCAGCCGAATATTTATGTGGATTTTTGAGAGCATTGCGATGTTCATTCAAGTGAGTTCCCAATTCCCTTTTGGATTGTCCAATGTAAGACATTGGACATTCAGTGCATTTGATTTCATACACTGAGAACAGCACGTTCCTAGAAGATGACAGCTCACAATCCTGTCGAAACGTCAAACAAAAGCTCCATAATGGAAAGAGAAAAAACTTTGGTGTTAAATAGTAACTTTAACTTTAATTCAGGTAAGTGTATAGCCTTATCATTTGGCCACTTCTCAGCCAATTTTTCAACTTTCTAAAATCACTTCTGTTTCAAGTGGAAAAGCTAGTTCTTGGTGCAAGGAGTTTAAAAGATATCGCATGCATAGGTTCAGC